>PVHP010001476.1:0-106034 GCA_004024765.1 Zapus hudsonius | reverse complement strand
ACACACACACACACACACACACACACACACACACACACACACACACAAAATGCCAGCAAATATAGCATGCTCTGGAATGAAGGTTTAGGCAAGATTGGCCTGCCTGGAAAAGTGATGAAGACAGAGTCCAAGAAGTACCCCTCTCATTCCCACATATCTCTGCAGCCAGCCCACCCGAGATGGATGAAGTGTGTGGAAGAGACAGGAACCTTCTTTGAACCTACTCTGGCAACTTTGTTTGTTCGTGAGGCTTTTGGACCAAGCACCCAAAGTGCTGTATGTGAGAACATTCCCCTGCCCACCCTACACACTTTGCCCTGGTTCTGTGGATTGGGCTCTTTCTCAGTGGTACACTTGGTTGGGATTCAGGCAGAAAAGACTCAACCCAGAGGGGAACCCAGAGGCCTGCTCCATCCTTTAGGGAAGTACAAGTTCAGTTACAGGACACAAAGTATCCATAACATGCACTAATTTGGACACGTCACTAGACTTTCCTGGTCTTGTGTTTCTTCAACCATAAAATGAGAAAAATTAAACTCCTTGACCTTTAACACTCCTCCCTGTTTATCTAAGAGTCTCAAACAACACATGACACATCATAAGCATAGGATGATGTCATCTCAAGGAGTGCAAATACATAACTATTGAAGGAGTGGGGGCTCTTGGAGAGGAAACATACTTTGAGAGGGAAGGGTGTAATGGCCCTGAGAGCAGACTCAGGAGCAGCAGCCTCCTGCTTCCTCTGTTTTCTGAGCATTTGCCTAGCCCCTAGAGTAAGCACCTGTCACATCTCCCAATAACAAGCGTCCTCTGGGCAGCCAGCCTTCACTTCCCTCTGCTCTTGGCACTGTCTTTGCAGCTCCACAGATCTTTGTGTCCTGAAGATTTGTGAGACACTGAGAAATAGTCCCTCCCAGTGGCCATCAGAGCTCTTCTCCATGATCTGACAGCTCCTTGAGCCTCCACAGCTCGCAGGATCAAGACCCCTTTCTGGGGTGATGGGCTCTGGCAGAACCAGGGCTCAGGCTCATCCTAATTCTGTCTCCTTGTCCCCACCTTCACCCTCCAAAGGCCATGGAATTATTTGCTGAGATCAAGGATGCCCTCATCACACGCCTCAAAAAACTTTCTTGGATAAGTGAGGAGACCCAGAACAAGGCCCTGGAAAAGGTAAGGCTAAGAGTAAAGGCCAGTGTGGGAACATTTAAGGGGTGGAGTAGACCAAGAGTTAGGGACAGAGGGGAAAGAAAAGGGCTCAGGGTACACACCTAGGTGCCAGCATTGAAGGCACTGAAAGTCTACGAAGGAATCCTGGGATCTTACAAACTTTTGTGTCTCTCCCTAGCTCAACCAACTGCAGGTGGAGATGGGAGCCCCCAAAGGAGCCCTGAATCGGGAACTGGCCAAAGAGGAATACAGTGATGTGGGTTCTTGTCCCTCCCAGCTGCCCTAAGTCCTTGGCTTCTCCTCACCTCCTTCACTTACTTGAGTTTTTGTAGGTCAATCCATTTTCCATCTATGACTTCCTGGTGTTGGCTAGGTCTTATAGGCATCAAATGGAACTTGTTTGAGCTATGATGTCATATACGCATACATCACATATGCGTTTTGTGTGTCTGTGTTCTATATGCTGACGCTGTGAAGGTCTTGTACTCTAGTATGAGGTGATGCTCTGATGTGTTCTCCCATGATTTATGCATGCTTGAATGCTGGTATTTACCTATTTAGTCCTACACACACCCATCAGCATATGTTCCTGTCCTATATTTGCCTCTCTGTATGCAAGTCACCTCTTGTCTCCTCTCCAGATCCAACTTGGTCCCAGTTTCCTGCAGTCTGTCCTGAGCTGTGTCCGGTCCCTCCGCGGTAGAAAGGTTCGGAGCTTCTTGCAGCCTTTCCCATATCATAGGTATGAGAACAGATGCTCCATCCAGAGATAGGATGGGAATAAGATCATAGCATCAGGAGCCATGATAATGGTTAGGAAGGGATTGTATATGCCTTGAGGCACAGGAAATGATGGAACTGTGTTCCTGTGTACTTTCCACACAGGTGGCAGGTGTCTCCCTGGGAAGTCAGTGCTTATTATTCAATTCCTGACCACGTGGTAGTCTTTCCAGCTGGCCTCCTCCAACCTCCACTCTTCCACCCTGGCTACCCAAGGTATGGACCATTCTCTGAAGGTGGGCAGAAGGTGCTCCCAAGAGGGATTAACAGGTTTTATGATGGATGAGCCCTGCACTTGGAGAATTGGGGTCCAAATGTTGAAGGAGTCTGGAAGTAAAAGAAGCTTTTGTCTCCTTAGAGCTGTGAACTTTGGCGCTGCTGGCAGCATCATGGCCCACGAGCTGTTGCACATCTTTTACCAGTTCTGTGGGTAACAGGGGCCATTGGGAGGTAGGGCCATAGAGAATATGAGGGAAGACCTCAAAGGAAGCCTACAGGGTAGAGGGAGGCTATTCAAGGGCTCTGGGAGGGACAATCTGGGAAACTTCCATTATTCTTGGGCACCAGATGAGCCTGTGTATGGCCTAAGGTCCACCCTCGCTAACTGGTCACATCATTTTCTTGCTCCATTTTCAATAGTACTCCCCGGTGGCTGCCCGTCCTGTGACACCCGTGCTCTGCAGGAGGCACTTCTGTGTCTGGAGCACCATTATGCTGCCCTGCTGCTACCTAGCACAACCTCCTTCAATGGCTCCCACACACTCCTGGAGAATGCTGCTGACGTAGGGGGCCTGGCCATTGCATTCCAGGTGTGCCAAGGGTCAAAATCTAGATTTCCTGACTAGAAACCCTGCCCTCTGCTTTTCCTTCCATGATTTGCCATGCAGAAATAGTTGCAAAGTTTTCTATCCATCACATTCCTACTGAACACATGCCTACTTGGGGGTCTCTCTCCAACCTTATAGATCCCCCCACCTTCTAGGACATCTATAGGTCTCTGGTAAGTACCCTCTCTTTCTTCTTGGATCCGACCAGTGCAAAATTGGATAAGAAGGCCCAGGAACTTGTTTGGGAGATTGTGTAGATGACATCAGACTTCCAAAGGCCCAGGGGTCTAAAATCTTAAAGCAACTCTCTTTCCCCTTGTCATATCTAGGCATACAGCAAGAGGCTCATAGAGCATAGTGGTGAGACCACCCTGCCCAACCAGGACCTCAGCCCCAACCAGCTCTTCTTCCGAAGCTTTGCCCAGGTAGGCAGCACCACTTCCCTCCACAGCCCACTTCCTGTCAAATCTGGACTCTGTTACTGATGTTTAAGGCAGCGTTCCTCCATGATTACCTTCCTCACAATGCCAGTCCACTTCCATGGATGTCCTCTCTGCCATCCTTTCTCATTTGTCCCCCTGGAGTCATCCTTCAGATTGCTACAAGTTCTTTAACCAAATTCAGCAATGGGCACCCCATTCCATTCCCATAAAAGAAGAAAAACCTCTACTTCCAAGTCCCCTCATGAATTAAGCTCATAATTTTTTCATTTCTAATGTTTCAGAAATACAGAATACTTGAACATGATCCAACAACAGGCTAGCTACTTTTCTCCACAGAGATTTCAGCCCCAGGGTTGCCCCAACCTAAAAAAAATCCTTTAAGCAGTGTGCTGTGTGCTCCATCACTAGACACACATTAGTTACTTCTTTCATCTCGGTGATCAAAGACCTGACAAGATGCAACTTAAGGGAAGAACGTGTTTTTTTTTTTTTTTCTAATTTACATCATGGTGGGGCAGGCATAGTGGCAGGTCCAAGAGATGGCTGGCCACATTGCCTCTGAAATCAGGAAGCAGTGTGGCATAGATCTCTGTGATCATCTTTCTCTCTCCCCTTTTTATTCAGTTTAGGATGCCAGCACATTAATACCACCCACAGTTAGGATGGGTCTTCCCATCCTACCTAACCTCATCCAAAAAAATTCTTTACAGACATGCCCCCAAAATTATCTTCTAAGTGATTTTAGATCCTGTGAAATTGACGACATGAACTATCATCATTCCCAACTCCTCAACACACAGGAACTCCGTCACTGGACATCTTTCTAGTCTCTTATAAATGGTATTATTACAGAGCTCATCTCCCCTCCCCCACCACTGCCCATCCCAGTTCCAGATTGAATGACTTACCAGTAGCAGATGCTCCATGTGGCCTTTTTGTGCTCTATTCTTATTCCTCTGTTTGCTCTCTCTCTCTGGTGATCCCCTATTCCTCCATCCTAATGAACCAATACAACTCGATCTGCTCTTTACCATACCTCAGCCTATTTTTCTCCTCAGATGATGTGTAGGGATTCCAGCTCACAAGACCCTCGGGACACCCACAGCCCTCCCAGTCTTCGCGTCCATGGGCCACTCAGCAACATCCCAGCCTTTGCCAGATATTTCCATTGTCCACATGGCACACTCTTGAACCCCTCCAGCCACTGCCAGCTCTGGTGACTTGGCTCCCGAAAAGACTGCAGGACAGATGCATGGACTTCTCTGACCCCCATCCTGGGACTCAGGGCAATACTCTTCTTCCATCTTCTTGTCCCTTCTCCAACAACAACAACAAAAAATAAATAAAAAATAAATAAAAGCTGATACTTTGGCTCCTGCCATCTGTTAATGACCTTTTCCTGCTATGTTCTATTTCTAGAAATCAGCAAAGATAAGAGGGAAAAGGTCCAAGAAGGGACCCATGGACACTAGAAAAGAACCAGCAACTAGTGAGCTGGTGGGTCTGAAGGTCAGTCAGGGGGTCATAGGTCAGGCAGTTAAACAGAACAGTTAAAGAACTAAGTGTAAGTTGCAGAAACTTACTCCCATTTGTTTTCAAGATTTTGTTGGTTTTATTGTGGCAGCCTCCTCTCTGTTTGTTTTGAAAAGTTTAAGAGAGAACAGGATGTGGGTCTAATGGTGTTGGCCCTGGAATGTGGACCTCTGGGTTTGGGGTGTCAATCGGGAGATGGAAATGGCAGTTGATATCCACTGCTGCTCCCTGGGGCCGGGTGCTGCTGAGAGGCAGGGAGTAGGATGTACATTTTGAGGACACACAACCTGGAGCAGTCCGGAAGAGGAAGTCAGCAAGCGATCAAGAAGCTGAGGTAAACATCCAGGTCCTCATGAAGGAGCCAGACTACTACCTCAGCCTCCATGTCCCTCATAAAAAAACCATGAAGCTGGCCAGGTTGAAGAAGAAAGCAAGATCAAGGAGGTGGTCTCGAATAGCTATGGCCTGGGAGATGATGTCATCCTCTTGCTGGGCCATGTCTATTACCTGCCACTGTTCACCCACTGATGAGGCCACAAAGTGCTCTTCGTACTCCTGTTGACCCTGATCTAGAACAGAAAGAGAAGCAGAGATGGGCAGCCCAATCCTGACCTATCCATCCCCTGACCTTGGCTGGGTCTAGCATATAGGGAGGAGGTCAAGGGTGGAGAGACAGGCTGGGGGACCATTGCCCACCACATACTTGGCCTTGACTGAGAGGTGATCCTCCCTCTCATTTCAGTCACGGGCCATCTCAAACACACACAACCCCCACTTCTAAGGCTGGCTCTCTCCTCCAAAGTGTTGGACTATATGGGGAGTGAAGGACACCCTCAAATATGAAGATTTACAAAGACTCTCTCCTGAACAAGCACATTCATTTTTCCCCAGCAGAAGTTGTGTGGAAGTCCAGCCAGCCCATGCTGTGGTCTGGTTAAGAACCTTTAATCCCAGACCTTTTTATAAGATGCTATCATTTCACACTGTGGCAGTAAGGAGCTGGAGTTATCTCCCATAGCTCAAACCCATTCCAGATTGACTCTGACCTAATCTGCTCCTGGGGCCTGACCTCAAACCCATCCAACCCTTACGTCTGGACTCCCCCTCTTCTCCACCTACCTGCTGGGGGCATTTCTTCTTTCTGGATCCTGTTTTGGACATCTGGATTGCCCTTGGGAGACTTCACCCCTGTGACTCGCAGCAGCAGGATGGCTGTCAGGAATGCTGTCCTGAAGAGCTGGGAGCCCAGAGAAGTCATGGGTCTTCTCCCATCCACTGCCTCTGGCCCCACTCCACAGACTCCAGCAGCCTCCCCCACCTGTCCCTGACTCAGGCCTTACCCATCCCCAGCATCTCTTTTTCTCCTTCTCTTCCATAGAACCTTTGATTTCATATGTTCTGTGACCTCACAGCCATGGGTCTGACCCTCATTCTATTGACACGCAGGGGAGTAGAAGATGGCTGAGCATTCTAACATGTACATCACGGGTCATCCTGTAAATGGCAACAATAAAAAAGACTTAAGAACTTGCAAAGTTCTTTCATATCCATTACATAATTGGATCTACCGAGTCACCAGCACTCCAAAGCAATGGCTCTCATATGCCCATTATTATAGATGAGGAGACCTGGTATCACAGGAGAAAAAAAAAATCGCTCACTCAAATCACACACAGGCCCAGCAGAACTCTGCATTAGTGCTTTGCAATCTAAATATGACATCTTCCTCACAACCCACTAAGCTATTTTCTATGGAGAGTGATTAGCATAGATGGGACCCAGACCAGATGCAGAAATAAAGGTCCTAATTCTAATTCTTGGTGCACCCGGTGCTGTACATGAAATGAGTCTGTTGTACCTGAGAATAAGGTGGAGTATAAGGGAGAGACAAGAGAGAGGGAGAGAGAGAGTACTAGGTTTAGTGGCGTATGTCTGTAGTCCCAGCTACTTGAGAGGGGAGGGAAAGGCAGGAGGATAACAAGTTCAAGGTCTGCCTGTGTTCCAGCATGGATTTACCAAGATCCTATCTCAAAACAATACGTTTTAAAAAGTGCTGGGAAGGAAGTTCAGTGGCAGAATGTGTACCTAGCATGCATGAATCTCTGATTTCAAACCCCAATTCTGAGAAAGAGAGAGAGAGAGAGAGAGAGAGAGAGAGAGAGAGAGATTGCAAGAGAGACAGAGAGAGAGAGAAGCAGAGAACTGGGAGTCTTGTCTCCAGGTGGAGTCATCCTTTTCTCATCTCGTTCTTGTTTGTTCTCATTACTTACCTTGCTCTCATGAACCTCCAGGCTAAAACACCTATTTTGCACCTTCTCATACTCTCAAACACAGAGAAAGCTGCTAAAGGTGCCTCTTCAAGTTTCTTGCTTCCTGGGAGGAGTGAAAGCCTGCCAAGATGAGGCAGTATGGCAGGGAGTCGAGGACCCCAAATAATGGAATAGAAGCAAGCCTGCCCCTGTACCCAAGTACCCATTCTGCCCATGAAGCTTATCTTTGGCTTCCTGGCAGAGAAAGCTGGAGGGTTGTGGCTGAGGAGATAGGACACAGGTCTTCCCTGCAAAACTGAACACAGATCAGGAGAGGCAGGCTGGGCACTGGGTCAATGAAAGCTCATACCATTCCTGCTCTACCCTGTTGAAAAAAAAAAGCAGATGTAGACACATGTATGCAAGTATGTGCACAAACACCTTTCTGCAAGAAGAAACTTCAGAAATGGAAATGCTCCATGAGATTTCTTCCCATGGCGGTTGCAGGGCAAGCTCACATGGAACCTGTCCACCCATAGCAGACATCACCTCTTACTTCCTGGTGATCCAAGTCAGGTGGCAGGAGGCTAGGAGTGGCACAAAGCACACTTTATGGTGAGGGAGGAGAGGTGCTGACCCTGCTCACCTCAGCCTTGTACCCATTGACCTTCAGATCCAGAGACTGATGCATGAATGGAAAAAAATAAAATCACTAATCTCTTCCTGGCTATTTGGAGGGAGGAGCTTCTTGGTTCCCTGGTATGAAGAGACGCCATCTCCAACTCTGTAGGTATGAATGGGAGGGGCAGCTGTGGCAGGGGCAGGCCCAAGTGGAAAGAACCAGGTTGAACCAAACACTGTTACTTGCACTGCCTCACCATTCATCTGGTGGGCTCCAAGTTTCCAAAGAGGCAAATCCTTGTAGAAAGCAGTCATTCTTCATGCTTTTCTTATTACAAATGTGTAAAATATAGAAAAGTACAAAGCAAAAAAGCCATAATAATTCCACCTCCTAATGATAGTCACTATTAGGTATTTTTAATAATTTTTATTTATTTGTGCGTGTGCTTGTGTGTTTATGTGTATGGGTGTGCCAGGGTCTCTTAACTCTGCAAATGAGCACCAGACACCTGTGACACTTTTTTTGGGTCTGGCTTATGTGGGCATCTTAGGAATTAAACCCAGATTTGCAGACTCTGCAAGCAAGTACTTTAACTACTGAGCTATCTTCCCAGAAGCAAAATCCTGTAATAATGCCACTATTCAATGATAATCACTATTAATGTAGTTTTCAAATATAGCATTTAGTTATCCTTTTCCTAGATGCCTATGGGCAAATAGAATGAGTCTGTTTCCTAAAACCCGAAATGCAGGTAAATTCTCTTCTTCTCTTGACCCTCTTCTGAGGTTAGGCTGCTTTGCTATGAAAGTTCTCACGGGCTTGACAATGTGTGAGGTGCCAGCCTAACTCAGGCTCCCTCTGCTGGATATATGAGAGGCACCATAAGGAAACTGCTACCTGGAAGAGAGGTTGTAGAAGTGTTCACTACAGAAAACTGAGGGAGGATTGAGTAGAAAGAGAGAAGGTAAAAGGAACACGGGTGGCAACATGGCTATCACTGGGATGAAGAAGTGATGGAGAGGAAAGCTAAGGAAGGGAAGAGGAGAGATGCATGTCTCTGGTCTACCAGCCTAGATGGAGGTGAGGCAGGGGTAACGTGCTTTCTACTCAGGGTACATGTTGATGGCCCTCCCACTGGGTGCACCTGAACACTGGGTCTCTCTTTCCTCCTTCTGAGACCCAGGACTGATGCCCTTGGTGGCCAGGATCTGCACACCTGCTCTGTGCAGCTCTGACCAGGCCAGCCTCCTCCAGCTCAGCCCCTCCCCACCCCCACCCCCTGGAGGATTAGCTTTATGGGTTGAGTGTTTCCTTGGCAAGGGCTCCTTTCCTGACCTACCCCCAACACTTATCGGCGCATCTATAACCCCCACCTCAATCTTATCACTCCCTCCATCTCCTTAGATTAGAAGTCCACGGGTTTCAGAGCCTATTAGCACCCACACTGCCCCAACCCCCAGTGAGGCATAAAAACATCCCACAAGGTGACCCTCCCCACTCCCTGGGTAAGAACAGGATTCCTCAGTCTGGTCTCAGGCACCTCCTTTTCCTTTTCATATTTACTTTTAATTCTTGTCCTTTTCTAGAGGTTATTTCATTCATCCCTCCATCAGGGATCTATCTCTTGCCTACCAATGGAAGAAGGGGCAGTCCCTAGTTCCTAAAGATTCCCAAGGGAGGGTCCTATATTATATCCCCACCCAAGTTGCTCACATTTTTATGACCAGAAGGCTCCCAAGTAACAGAGAGGCCTGGAGGATGATGTATTGGTAGTTTCCATCCCAGCTTCCAAACCAGGTTCAGTTTTGCCTCTAGCCCAGGAGCCCTGGAGATCACACTCCCTCTGGGTGATGTCTTCTCATTCAAGAAACAGAACTGTCCCCTTACTTCCATGGCTGTCACTGGTCCACTGAATTTTATGTTCAATTATACTGTTATGACTCAACTAACCTCATTGAAGGATCAGAATGACAATACCTGATATCAAACAATACATTGATCATTTCCTCCAGCTGTCTTGTTCCTAGAAACCATCCCAAGATTTCCACGTTCTCTATTTCTTCTCAGGTTCGGTTTTCCAACTTCTGGAGCAATAAAGGGCTCCCTGGAGGGTCTCCTGTGACCTGCTTCCCTGTTATCTACCACACCTTCAGTACTGTAGCCTTGTTCCCTCTCCAAATTCCTTGGCCCCACCCCCTCAGCCTTTCCTAGCCTTAGCTGCCCAGCCCACTGCCAAGAACCAAGAAAGTCCCTCCTCTTCACTTTCCCTGTTACAGGCTGCTCTGTGCCCCCAGGCTCAGAGCTATGAATGTCTCCACCCCCTCTCCCAGCAAGGTGGCCAGTCCTTCTGCACGTGCACACACTCACACCCCACAAGCACACACTGCACACACAAGTGACATAGAAGATATATTCACTGGGATCCTCACTCCAAGCTGACCCTGTTTCTTCAGTTGCTTCCAACCCAGACTGGCTCTTTTTCTCTACCATAAATCGCAAGCACCTTCAAGAAGACATGGGGGCAAAGGGGCCTTGGTTTCAACTCCAGAAACTGCTCACCTGGTTGATGGGAGAGCAAGACTGGGACCAACACCTGGACCAGCTCCACATGCTACAACAGAAGAGGTAAGCTCCTAAGAGTGTGCGTGTCTCTAGGACATTGATTCTCCAAACCTCTAACACACAGGGCTGAGCCCCTGACAAAACACCAGAACCATGCCAGGCTTTTGGATCACCCTTCTAGCCCAGCCACCACAACACCCCAACCAGCCCATCACACCCTTCATGGTGGTGGAAGATGTAGCACTGGACCATAAAGTGAGACCGTAAATATAGAGGTAGGAGCCAGAACAGAATGACAGCTGAGGCTTACACCTAACTCATAGAAGAGGGCATTCAGGGGGCCAAAGAGACAGATAGAAGAAGCTAATGTGTGGGGTGGGGAGACCAAGAAAGTGCAGGTCCCTGGAGAGCAGATTGCTAGGAGAAGGGATAAGACCCCACAGGTTTTGAAGTACCTTTTGTTTAGAATACTTGGTGGAAAGAAAGATAAATGAATTGTTTTATCAGGAAGAATGAAAGATGATTGCCTGGGAAAGGGGAGGAGAGATTTGTTTGTGTAATACCTGGAAGTGACCGCTGAAGAAGGCAGTCCAGGTGAGACTGAGAAGTGCTGAATTCAGTTCTGTTTTTATCATTGTGTGTAGTGCTTGCCCAGAAATCACAGAGATTAACAGAGGTAGTGTCTGCTCCTGGAAACCTTTGCTGGAGGGTTGTTGGTAGATCATCATTTCACAACTCAGCCATGAGGTCCAGATGCAGGAAAAGCAGCCCAGGCTACAGACAGGGATTCTATCTTGGAGTGTTTGTGGCACTTGCCTCCCACTCAACAGCTGGCTGGCTAGAGGGCAGGGTGAGCAGACAGCCCTGGTTCCTGGTGCAACACAAGAGATAGCACTTGGCTCAGTGCCCAGCCCTCCCTTCCAGAAACGTAATAATTGTGAAAAGGGTCTTGCACTTGCATTTTGCACTGAGCCCTCCTACTGTCTAGGCAACAAAGTTCCACCTGGTCTCTGCAGTTGAAACTTCAGCTTCTCTATCTCCTTTCCTTCCTGCATTATAATGGGACCAGGGTGGTCTTTAAGTTCACTTTGCTTCAAGACCTCCCTCTCCATTGCAGAAAACGGTGGGAAGGACAAGGGCCTTTGTACAGCAGTCTCCAGACAGAGGGTCAACTCTGGAATCCAGCTCTTGACCCTCTGGACTGGGAAGGGACACATGGCTTACTGGGACTGAACTTGGGTGAGATAGGGCAGGGACTGACCCTTCACTCTGTAAGTCTCACATGGTTGCACTATTTGGGATAAAAAATCTTCTTTAACTAGGAAAAAAATCCCAACCACGTCCTCCCCCACCCCATTAGTTTTTGGAGACACTGGAAGAGAGGAATTTGGGGTCTAAGGAAGAGAAGAGGAACGAGTTAACATTTCTAGTTCCTCTGCCCTCCCTGTGGTCCATAAACTGACAAATCCTGTGTTTGCCTTTGGAGCCAAGACACCCTGGTCTAGTAAGGCCAGCTTCAGCTTTATCTCTTGTTTTATTTAGATCCAGGCAGAGGCAGAAGCAAAGATTAACCCAGAAGGTCTCATAGGTCTACTACCTCAAACTGCTGTGAGGCCCAAGGCTCATTCCCCCTTGGTCATAAAGTATTTAGAATCTTATGCCTAAGAGTACAGAATAGGAGGAAGACCTGGCCCATATCCACCCCCAAATTCTCCATCTTGCAGCAAAGATGTGTGTTTAAACAGCCCAAAGCAGTGGTCAGAACTTGAGAAAGAGGAGAGATGCAATAGTCCAGCTCTTGGCATTTCATATGCATAAATTTTAGCTCATGACTTTCACAGAATTTGCAGTCTAAAGCTGGTTCAAGTCCGCCTTCACTGTTCTGCTCACTAAATTCACCTTGGCCACAGAGTGCAGGTCCAGCTGGCCTAGAAGACTGGGAACTGACAGAAATGGACCCTCCTTCCTATCCACCTCCCAGGCTCCTGAAACATTTGTGGGAGGGGGTGGATTTGTGTATATATTTATTTATTTTTATATAAATTATGTCCTGGTGCCTCCATTTCCCTCCTGCCTGTGCCCATTCCACTGTAGGGCCTCCTCATTGGGATTGCTGGTATATGCTCCATGGGGATGAGGTCCTGATACATTTTTTGCAGCTTAGAAGAAGTTCACCAGGCCTCAGGATCTCTTTCTTCACAGAGTCACTCTGACAATCCATTGCAGACCTCAGACCCTCTTTCCTCAAGAATTGAACTTTCTGCTAACTTCTTCCTCAAAGCTAAACCAATGGACACACATAAGCTTCGCCTTCATGGGAATCCCATAGGAATCCAGGGAAGCCTTGAAAGGGATGAGTCAATAAAATCTCAAGAGTGACAAGGCTGGTTATGTATGTATACAGAGTGTGTGTGTGTGTGTGTGTGTGTGTGTGGTTTTTTTTGTGTGTGTGTGTGTGAGTGTGGGCATGTGGGTGCCATGGTGCAGTATGGAGGTCAGAGCTCACCTCCCACCTTGTTTGAGAAAGGTCTCTTGTTGTTCCTCACTGTGTGCACCAGGAGAGCTGGTTCATGAACTTCTGGGATTCTACTGTCTCTGTTTTCTATGGTGGTATACGAGGGTTGGGACTAGATGTTCACTACTCCATCTGGCTTTTCCATGAGTTTTCGTCTCTGAACTCTGGCCATCAGGCCACAAAGCTGATTTGTTACTTCACATTTTGAAACTCATGTCCATCTTAGAGAATTCTCTGTCCCTTCTGACTGTGGCCTCTCTGTGATGGTCCCTATCTGAGTTCTATTCATCTTCCTCTAGGATTTGGGAGTCTCCGCTGCTTAAAGCAGCCAAGGAAAATGACCTATGTACCCTTAAGAAACTGCAGCTAGACGAGAACTGTGACTTCCGACAAAGAGGTGAGAGTGGACTTATTAACAAAGAGTGGCTTTTTTAAGGGCCTCTATGCTGAGTCCCTTCCTAGCCATCATCCCTGAAAGAAGATGTCTGTGGAGCCAGGAGCCTCTTTCTGGAGGAACTGTGGCAAGTATTTGGTGTTCTTGTCATATTTCACTCCAGGAGCCTTGGGGGAGACAGCATTGCATATAGCAGCCCTCTATGACAACCTGGAGGCTGCTTTGGTCCTGATGGAAATTGCCCCAGACCTGGTCACAGAGCCTACTCTGTGTGAGCCATTTGCAGGTGAGAGGATTGCACAGCAATTCAAGGTGGAAACAGTTATGGATAGGTGGGCTATAATTTCTAAAATGAACCTATTCAGGGTGAACCCAGGGGAATGATGGAAGGGCAAATAGAAGAGTTCCTTACAGCTGGGAGAAAGGCAAGACTCCCCTTCAGCTCTTTGTGTTTCTTTTCAGTTCTCTTATGGTGCCTGAGTGCATGCCCCCATCTCTTTCTCGCATAACAACTCTAGACTGATTATATTTAGAGCAACCCCTCAGTAGATGAGGGGTACAGTCATTGATCCGGGAGACCAGGAAATTAAGTGTCCTTGGGCCTGGCTATTCTAACAGAGCCCAGAGAGGCAGTTTATGTGAGAAACTGTCAGGGAGCTCCTGTTAGAAGCTCCAGGATGTTGTGTCTCAGAGATTCCTGGGGAAGTGACATGCTTGTGACTCACAGCTCTCTCTGGGCCAGGTCAGACTGCACTGCACATTGCGGTCATGAACCAGAACGTGAACCTGGTACGCGCCCTGCTGGCCAGGGGGGCCAGCGTCTCTGCCAGAGCTACAGGCTCTGCCTTCCACTGCAGTCCCCACAACCTCATCTACTATGGTGAGAGCCAGGGCCAGGCTGGGAGGGAGGAGAGGGGGGCGGACAGATGGGTAGGGGCAGAGGGATGACAGACGAAGGAGGGCCTTGCCCTGAGTTCCATCTTCTGGGAAGCTGGGAGTGGCAGCCCTTTCAGGACTAGAGCCAGAGGCCGATTCCCCCCCAACCCTCTGCAGTGTCCTTTCCTTGGGTTCTGCTGGGCAAGTAATCCCAAGCTCCTAGTTGACACATAAGAGGACTAGGAAATTGTGGTGTCGGGAAGAGTGCCCTCTTGTCTTGTGATCCTTCTTTCTCCTGCCATTGATCCTTCTATCCCTCTGTGTCCCCAGGGGAGCACCCTTTGTCCTTTGCTGCCTGTGTGGGCAGCGAGGAGATCGTGAGGCTGCTTATTGAGCATGGAGCTGACATCCGGGCACAGGACTCCCTGGGTAAGAGCTGGGATGAGGAGAGAGTTCTGAATATTGAGTGTGTTTATGTGCACAAGCATGCATGAGGGCTGAGGTACTGTATTGGACCATCAGGGACTCTAGGCCTCTGGCCACATGGCATCCTCTGTCCTCCCCAGGAAACACAGTGCTACATATCCTCATACTACAGCCCAACAAAACCTTTGCCTGCCAGATGTACAACCTGATACTGTCCTATGATGGAGGGGACCACCTACAGTCCCTGGAACTCATACCCAACCACCAGGGACTCACCCCTTTCAAGCTGGCTGGAGTCGAGGGCAACACCGTGGTGAGGCCCCAGCCCCCATGTGGCTCTCTCATGATGCTTCTCTTCTTTCCTACCCTGTCATTAGCATCTTCTTCTTTAGGACAAATGATTTGGTCCAGAGGTCTTCTCCCAGGCCAGCTTCTCACTCACATTCAGTTCCTGCTGTGCTCCTGCAGATGTTCCAACACCTGATGCAGAAACGGAAGCATATCCAGTGGTCATGTGGGCCCATGACCTCCACCCTTTATGACCTCTCAGAAATTGACTCCTGGGGAGAAGAACTGTCCTTTCTGGAACTCGTGGTTTCCTCCAAGAAACGGCAGGTATGGGTATCAAGGAGGACATGGGACCTTCATGTCGAGAACTTACTTTTCAGACAGAGCTTTTCTATCTGCTAAGATCCTGAGGTGTCAAGAGACTTCACAGCTTTACAATAGATAGAGAATAGTCTCTTGGAACTCGTGGAAGAAATATACTAGCCAGCACTCATCTTTGAAGGTCATGCTGCCTCTGTGTACCTGTTTACCTGCCTCATTTTTAACATTTTAGATGAGGAATTCACCAACTTAAAGTTGCTTTCCTCCCTCCCTCCTTCCCTTCTTCCCTTTCTCCCTACCTCTTTCCCTCCCTCATTTCCTTCCTTTTTTCTTTCTCCCTTCCTTCCTTCCTTCCTTCCTTCCTTCTGTCTTTCCTTCCTTTCTTCCTCCCACTCTCTCTTTCTTCCTTCCTTCAGCATATTGAATATCTGCTTTGTCCCAGGTATTACCCATGGAAACAAAACTTCAGATATACATTAAAAACGCATTGCCTATCAACTTCATTTTTTACCTCTCTTCTCACAAACTGCTGCAGAGTACAGCCTATATCAGGGTCTATGCTGTAATGGGGGGAGTATGCTGTGAATAGTTAAACAGAAGTGTAGGCAACTTGGCATGGATAGGTCAAGGAAGATGATAGAGAGGAAAAGCCCCTCCTGAGTCTTCAAAGAGTTTGGTGTCTTGGAAACAAGAAGAAGAGGAAGAATGGTCTTTCTATCAAACTTTTTATCATAGGAACACAGATCATGCATTGAATTGCATAAGGGAAAGAAAAATTTGTAGAAGACTATAGAAGAGAGGGGCAGATACTCCAAACTTTCAAGACCCTCTATATATTTGTGGAGTATAGTTTCTGTTGTATAGTTCTGAGTATAGTTATCTGCTATATGTTAATGTCCCAAGAATGCTAAGAACCGGAAGAACTCCTAAGAGAACGTGGAAGACTACTAACATGAATGAATAGAAGAAAGATTGAAAAGCCAGTTTGTATGATCATTTCCAGAGAACCATTCTGGAGACACATTAAGCTTTGAACAGAGTACTTTAAGAATAAAAACCCCATCTCTGTCATAGATTCTGCTATCATACTTCCTTGGTCTTTGACATCAATATGCTTCTGTGGGGTTTAGTCATCTTACATCACCTGTTTTATCCTCTCTAACACAGCCCATCTACCCCTCTTTTGTGTTCTTCGTAACCAACACTCTTCGTTTCCATTTGAAGAACAGTCTTCTCTACCATATGGCAAAACATCAACACATTATTTGCTCACTCAGTGAATCTAATTATGGACAATAAAAAAATATTTTAAAAAAACACACTCTCTGGTTTGGGCTAATTAGTCTATGTGGAAACCTTTTTCCTTCTGTCCAGTGGAAAGGATATTTTTTTCTGTTAATGGTTAATCTCCTCTGCTCTGTATTGAATCAGTTTCCTCTTAATTTTTCAAATGCCTCGTCCCTTTCATCATTCTCTCTCATTGGCATGTTTAGATCCCGCTGTTTATTGATATCAGCCCACCATGGTGTTTGGCTTAGATCATTGCCACATCCTACTAACCGATACTGCTTTTCTTTTTCTCCAGTCTAACAACAGTTCCAAAGCACATTCCATTACTTCCTTGCCTAGACTTCTCAATTGCTATTTCATTCATATAAATGGCCAAACTCCCTACCTTGGCAGCCATGGCACACCTATGCCATGGTCTGGTTTTGACTTACTTCACCCATTAGAGTTCTTATCCAGCAATCCTGACTGATCCTCCCATACCCAACCAAGCCTCATCTGCAAATGGACAATGGCTTGTCATACCTTCTTGTCCTATTGACTCCTGTGACTTTGTGGAGTGACCTTTCCTAACTCTCCCTTCATTTAACTAACTCCTACTCATCTGTGATGCCTCAGTGGTGCTATATGCAGTATTTACTTCTGTAATACTCTCAATAGTCCTCGTACCAAGCCTAGCATAGAGTGGGAATTGACTAGTTGCATGTCAAAAACATAAGTGACTAACTGAATGCTCAGAGTGACCATTGTTGCCTTGCCCCTCTGGAACACGATGGGAAACTCATGTCTACTTGCCATGTTGGTCACACCACGCTGTACTCTCTTTCCATGGCAGGCTCGCCAGATCCTGGAACAGACTCCAGTAAAGGAGCTGGTGAGCCTCAAGTGGAAGAAATACGGACGACCCTACTTCTGCCTTCTGGGTGCTTTCTACATCCTCTATATGACTTGCTTTACCACGTGCTGCATCTACCGGCCCCTCAAGCTCCGTGACAGCAACCGTACCCATGCTCGAGATAACACCATTCTCCAGCAGAAACTTCTGCAGGTAATTTTTCTTAAAAGTGTGACAGGTGGGCTGGAGAGATGACTCAGTGCTGGAAGGTGCTTACTTTGCAAAGCCTGGTGGCCCAGGTTTGATTTCCCAGGACCCATGTAAATAAAGCCAAACACACAAAGTGGCACAGGGGTCTGGAGTTCATTTGCAGTGGCAGGAAGCCCTGGTGTGCCCATTCTCATTCTCTCTCTCTCTCTCTCTCTCTCTCTCTCTCATAAACAATATTTAATTTGTTAAGTGTGAAAGCAGATAGTAGCCTGGAGTGCTGGACATGGGACCAATGCTATATAGGAAAGATAATGTTCACGGGTTCCAAAATTTGCAAGTTCCTAGCCAAAGGGACAGGATTCAACATGGGAGCCATATCTGGAGCTTAATGAGTAAAAGTATTTGTCTAGAGAGCTGTCAATTTTCTTAGCCAAACTTTGAAGAGAACATGGTCTTAGTATCCCTGTACATTTATGAAAGTCCATGTAATTTACGGAGTACCAGCTCTTTGAAGTGGGATGTTCATGAGAAAGCTTACGCCTCTCTGGATCCATGTGTTTATCAGGAGAGCTCAGAGTGGCCTTCTGAACACCATTTGTTGCTGTTGTGTGAATTAAGTGCATGGACAATAACAGGTCAGCTGCCCAACCTGTTGAAGAGCCTACAGAAGGATTCCTAGAATGGGTAGCAGATAGGGGTGAATCTTCTCTCTCTCTCTCTCTCTCTCGTCTACTTACTGCCATGAACCTATAGATTCTGTGGTGTGGTATCCTGCTGAGGTCTGGGGGGTGGTGAGGAGGGCTGATTAGAGGTGTACAGTATATGGGAACTCTGCTGGAGAGAGCAAACTCTCACCTTTGGGTGTAATGAAATCAGTAGATTCTAATGAATATGTATTCATTAGAATATACATATATATGATAGAGTGAATATATATGTGTATATATATATAATAGATGATAGAGTGATCTTTGGAAACTTGCTTTACATAATATTAAAATTTTTATCCTGGTAGCTAAAAGTAGTCCAAATAAGGGTATAAAGGAAGGAAAATGATGTAGACAGTGTTCTGCCATACCTACAGTAGGATGATAGTGAACATTTAATTACTACTAGCTCCCCTGTGTATCCTTCTCACTGAGGCAGGAATGATTGTGCATAAATATATTTCATTGACCCAGAGAGTCTGAATTATGTTGAAAAGATCCCTTCTCTTTGCCTCAAGACTAGGAGAAGCATAATTATAGCTATGTGTCACATACATCCTTCTTTTCTCACCTATTCTTTCTTCCTCTTTACCCAATTGGTTTTTTTTTCACTTAGGTTAGTCACTTTGGGCACAAAAGGAGACTCTTGACTTTTAAAAATATATATGTTTTGGTGAGAGACAGGGAATAAACTGGTTAAGAATGCAGTGGGAAGGGGTTTGGATAGAAAAGAGCATTTATGAAAGGTCCCTACTCTGTGATATCACCCCATGTTTACAGAACATTCTGTGTTCCTTACTTAGAAGTAAGTCACATTAGACAAGGTGAGGGAGTCTCAAACTTCTTAACATGATTTGAAAGATTTTTGCATTCACTTTGCCCCAATTTTTTAGATTATAAAAAATTCTTTTTATACTTCTTTAGTACTTGAAAGTTTTTGAAAGATAAAAGTGCACTAATTGGTGTCTTGATTTAAATGCAATAATTGGCCACTTGGTTAGCCCATGGAAATTTTGATTAAATAAAAAGACTATTTCAGTCACCAATGATATTAATAATGCTGAAAGTCACAGGCTCTCAGTCATCCTGGGATGACCTCTGTGAATTGTTTCAGGTCTGAGGAGATCAGTGAGGTTATGACCTTGAAAGCCTCTTCTAGCTAAACTTCTGGGATTTTATAACAGCCCAGTGACATCATGCTAGGATATTTGGAACAAAGGAAAACAAGACCCTCTATTTCCATGGAGAGCATAAAGTATACAAAAGCTGACCCATGTATGAATGGAGTTAATTTCTCCTTATCAGCATTTGAGGATGTCTTAGTGACTCTATGATATTTGATTGTTAGTCATAATAGTTATGCTATTCTTGGGTTTCCCAAAAGATCTCTTAATGAGTTCATTTCCTCCTTTCTCCATCTCCTACTTGGTTTAGGCAGCTTCATACGCAGTGTATCTCAAGTTCTCTTATAGTCCCAGGAGACTGAAAAGTTTAAAGTCCAGGAATTAGGCATCTTGGATTTCAGTTCTAACTTTGACATTAAATAGTTGTTTGACCTTTGATAAAATCCTACCTCCTGCTAGATCTGTGGATTTCAATGAAAATTGTGTGGTAGAGACCTGGGAAGCTAGTAAAAAGTACAAGCTCCCATGCAACTATCTAGACCCAATAAATCAAAATGCCATCAGTGGAGACTGGAATTTTAAAGGAACTATGTGATTGATCTTAGCTCAGGTTGAGAACTACTAGATGTTGTCTTTGATATTTGTTCAGCACTGACTTTCTAGTCATAGGCCACTTGGCATGAGGACATTGATTACTATGTGTCATCTCAACTGGACACAGTGGTTATAGCAGTTACCTTCTTGTTGCTGTGACAAAACAACCTACCAGAAACAGCTTGTGGGGGAAAAAGGGTTACTGTGGCTTACAAGTCTAAAGTGAAGCTTCATAGTGTCAAGGAAAGCAAATGCAGAGAAGGCAGCAGGCTCACATCTTCTTACATCAGGAAAGAGAAGAGGGAGGAAGAGTGAGTTAACTCTGAATATTCAGTGTGCTGACTAATAAACCTCAGGCTCTGGTCCCAGTGACACACCTCCTTCAGCTAGGTGTGCCCAGCAAGCCTCTCAAAGGCTCTAACAGCTGGAGAATAAATATTACTGGAGGCTTAATCACTAACCATTGAGGCCATGAGGGACATTTTACATTCAAACCACTATGGTGGTGCATCTCTATAAAAATGCACTCAAGAGGCTGATTATCAGGAGGACTACCACAAGCCTGAGGTCAATCTGGGCTACACAGACAGTACCAGGCTAACTAGTGCTATATAGCAATACTCGTCTCAAAAAAAATATTATCACTGCTTCTTTTTGTCTTTTCAAATAAAATAAGATTTCCTCAAGCTCTCTTTTGCCTTTTTCTTTCTAGGAATATTTCACTATTTCATTCATTTAACAAAAGATGTTAAATACTGTTCTAGGTGTTAGAAAACTCAACAACCATGGTTTGAGTCAAACATAATGTAGATAGCATTCTGACCTAAGGATTTATAGACTAATTTCAATTGAGAAAATGAGCATAAGAAGAGATATCACATTACAAACTGCTTATCATTAACATTGTTTTCCCCACAGTAAGATGAAGGTCATGGTGCTAAGAGAGTGTGCAACAGTGGTTTCTTTCCTCTAAGGAATAGAAAGACATCTGAGGAATCCTGCTCTCCAGAGCTGAGATATCAGTGAGCTGTAGATGAAAAGAGAATTTTAAGTAGGAGGATTGCATAAATAAAAGACCCGAGGGAGGAAAACTCTCTTCAAGGTCTAGGAAATAAAAAAAGTAGGACACAGAGAATTAACTGAGCCAGGTGCCACGAGATGAAGCTGTGCACACAGATCCTTCCAAATTGTCCAGGGTGTTCCAGCCCACATTCAGGCTTTTTACTCTTCATCTGCAAGGAGCAGGATGCTCAAGATTTTAAACTGATAAGAACAGATACTACACTTGATCTTAGCCAAAAGGCCAAGAAACAATGAAATGTGTAGCCCAGGCTGGCCTCAAACTTATGATCTTCCTGCCTCTGCCTCTTCAGCAATATCCTACCGGCATGTGCCACCACAACTGGCTCAAGATTTTAAACAAGGGAAAAACTTGGCCAGGCTGGCTTGGTACTTTTATACACAAGGAGCCTCCCTAGATGAGCCTCAAATTCTTGGCAATTCTCCTGCTTTATCCTACTGAGTACTTGGATTACAGGAGTGCACTATTATGCCTGGCTATGATGATGGGTATTAATCAAAACCTTTATGCCAAATAGCATATTAGAGTACAGAAAAAAATTGAAGGGGCTAAGAAGATATAGAGAGACCAGCAAGATGGCTGTTATAGACTAGCTAACAAGAGATAACAGTAAGTGGACATAGGAATACCATGAGGAGTTGATGGGGGTGATATTGGAAGACTTATTAAAGGCAAAATCACCATTTCTATGTGATGGATTGTAATTGAGATCGAGGGACAGATATACATATATATACACATACATACACATATACATATATATATATATGGAACTCACTAAGTAAAACTAGAATCTACAGAGTGCTTATCATGTGCACTTTGTGTGTGTTTATTGCACTTTGGGGTTTGTGAAGCTGAAGATTCTGGCAGTGAGTCTGGGGTGGGCCTGAGATGTCACATTTTTAACAAGCTGTAGGTAAAGTGGGTGTGATTCTATAGACCACACTTTTGATGGCAAATCATTTAACTCTCTTAGAGATTTTATTGCTAAATAAAACTATACTATTGAAACAATGGTGGATATGAGGACAGGAGACTTTAAGCACTTTGGCAAAGTCATTTAGCTAACAAAGACAGTGTAGGGTAGGTGTTCAGGTCTTTAACCCCTTAGATCCTTGAACTCTAAACACCAAGAGAGAGAATTTCTCCCTCCAGGATCATGTACTGGATCCTATTCGTTTGTCTTAGTGGATCCATGACTTGAAAAACTAATGTCTCCAGGCTTTGAGCTTACAGGGGTCCATCACACTCATCTTTATATAGGACAACCTAATCTTTCCCTATCAAGATGACCTGACCCTGGAGCGATGTGAAAGAGATCAGATATAGAATGGGCTGACCCCTAACTACTGAGCTACTTTCTATCCTCTGGTTTCCATAATCAGCAGCATTCTTTTCATATGGTCAGCTTATCATATACATTATTGGGACATCTGTGGGAATAGCTAATTGTTCCCGGATCCAGGTCCAGCTGGTCACATAAAAGCTGATATGGAGGACCGGAGAGTTGGAGGGAAGATATTCAGCTTTATGCAGGGGTCCCGACATTCTTAGAATATAAAAAGGCTAACTATTGTCCTCAAAGCACACTCTTGGGTTTCACAGGTGCATGACAACATTTTATGGGAGGAACAGAAGGCAATAGGCAGGAAGTCTATATGCTGGGGAGTCTTTGCATCAGGTGGTATCTTCATCATTTAGTACATGTGTTTTCTTTCATCTTATTCTCTGGTCAGAACACCACAACAGATCTTGACCTTCCAGGACTAGTTTCTGTAGTTCCCTAAACAGACATATTACGTGTCTACAAGTTAAAACTCATAGGGATTTGCACATTTTGGGTTAGTTGATGTTCAGAACTAAAGACAGAGGCTTTGAATTCTTTAACAGTTAAAAACATAACCATTTAGGTGTGATTTCTCTTTAGAATTTAGAATGCCAGGCAAACAGATGGGGCATAACCTTGTAAGGGGCAAAGGGAAAGATACTAGCCAGCACTTGGGAAGCTGTGTCAGGATTGTGAGTTCCAGGCCAGGCAGAGCTATGTAGTGAGACACTATTTTTAAGAAAAATGCACAATAGAATCAAACATAAATAGAAAGAAAAAGAGAAGGAAAATAACCTTGCAAAGGACAGCTCACAAAAGAGCATCTATTATTACATAATGTCGTCTTGGAAGATAGTGTGAATTTCTCAAGTCAATTTTCCTGAGGAAAGAGACTAGGTCATAAACTCTGAGAAAGTTAAGGTTGTAGTCAGCTTCACATTGCTGGGACAAACATCTAAACATCTAAACTAGGCAGGACATACATTCAAACTACCACAGTGACATTTCATAGTTCTTACTTTGGAATATAGGTCATAAATTACTACAGAGCCTTTTAAGAAAAACAGTGAATTGATCTAAACTATCCCAGGACTGTGCTCTGCATGTGTGCTATCGTGGACAGTCTTGTTTAGGAAACCCTACTCAGTTGAGAGAATCTGAGTAGCCCTTCATTACCTCCCAGCAGGGTTTTTACAAGTCTTGGACTTGGGGAACAAAATGAAAGTCTAGTCTGGGGCTGCCAACTTATCCTGTTCTCCAACCTCCTATCTGGGGTGGCCCACGCCTCTTATCCTTCACTGCATGGTACACACCAGCTTTTCCTACTTTCAAGTGCTTTGGGCTCTTCTATGCCTAATCCTGAGCTTTTCACTTAAGACAGTAAGCTCCTTTGGACCTTTCTCCATGAACTGTGAGTGGTCAGCTCCTGCAGGGGGTCTGTTTATTGGCAACTCCCAAAACTCCAAGGTATTGACAATTCCTAGAAGTCTAAACCATACACAGTGCAAAAGGAAACACATACAACTTACATTAAGTAACAAGATAATCTGTTTCTCTTGAAATTTTATGTCTAAAAAGGGAAGTCTTTATTTATTGAAGCAGGGTCTCACTCTAGCCCATTCTTACCTAAAACTCAGTCTGTAGTCTGTAGTCCAGTGAAATCACAGTGGTCTTCCCTGATCTTCCCTCCTCAGCTACCTGAGTGCTAAGATTGAATGTGAGCACCACAACGCCCATCCAGGTCTTTATTTTTGACCATATATATGTATCTGTCTTCCAAGCCCTGGGGAGACAAAAGGCAGAAGGATCCACCATGAGTTCCAGGTCAGTCTGGTCTATACAATGAGTTCCAGAACAGCCAAGGACTTCCCTACAGGGGAAAACAAAATCTGAAACTTAAAAGGCAAAGTCAGCTGAGGTCGTGACTTACATCTGTGATTCCAGCAAACTGGGTGGGTGACTGAGGTAGAAAGATTGCTGTGAGTTCAAGTCCACCCTGGGCTACATGGGATCCTGTCTCAACGTTAACTAAAAAATAATAGAAACGTCATTACATGTTTAGATTTAGGATTTAATTCTGGGGGAGCTAGTAGTTAGTTAAAGGGGAAATCACTTCAGTGACATCAGAAATCAATCATGGAGATTCAACATCCCACTGCACTTTCAAAATACTATCATTTTCTTAACTTTGTTAAAAGTATTCTAAACCCAGAGACAACCTTATATGTCAATGTGAAACATGAGAATTCCCTTACAATCAAAGTTTTAAAATCCCATTATTATTATCATTATGGCACCTCTCACACACATGGTTTCCAGGAAGAACAGTGTTGGTTTTTTTTTAACAAACAGCTCCCCATATGTGGATTGCTTGCTGGTTTTGAATAACAGAAAAAAAGGGGGCTTAGAGCGGACCCCACCTGGTGTAAGGAGGGAAGCCCTGGAGAGTCAGGGGAGCAGATCCTAGGTGGAGCTGAGGCAGAACCTTGCAGCTTCTGGATGGCTCACTTAAGGTGAATTTGTTCCAGGAAGGTCTCATGCTAACGAATCTGCTGAGTAGGCAAAGGGGGGGGCACAGCAAGAGAAGTTTGGAGGCCCATTTTGGCCCCTTCCTCCAGTTCTTGTTTGTTTCATTTCTCCAGGGAATAGAAGGTGTCATTGCTTCACTGGCCTCTAGGGGCGCTCTGATTATCACAGCTCTCAAAAACCACCATCTACAAAGCCCTTCCCTCCCTCCCTCTCTCTCCCCTTTTTCTTTCTTTCTTTCTTTTTTTCTTTCTTTCTTTCTTTCTTTCTTTCTTTCTTTCTTTCTTTCTTTCTTTCTTTCTTTCTTCCTTTCTTTCTTCCTCTCTCTCTTTTTTTACCTTTTTTCTCTCTTTCATTCTTCACTTTAATTTTTTTTTTTTGAGACAGGGTCTCAAAAAGTTGCTCAGGCTGGCCTTGAACTTGTTATATAGCCAAGGATGACCTTGAACTCTTGATCCTCCTGCCTCCACTTCCTGTGGGCTGGGATTCCAGGCATATGCCACCATATTCTACCCAGTACCTTTTCTTAACTGAAACAAGAGAAGCTTAGTGGCATTTTCTAGACCTACTCAAATGACATAAATTTTAAAATGAATCCAGCAATTTTGAATAGGCACAGATTCATTTATCGTATTTCTATATTTAATACTAGTTCTAAAGGTAAGGTGTCTACTGTTGATTCTCCTACTTACTATGTGAGTCTAAAAAGAGGTTAGCATGCTCTATAATAAGACAGATGCTATAGGAACATTAAAATAAAGAAAAGGAGCACAGCCCACAAACTTAATTTCAGAAGAGAGAAAAGGAGGATTCATAAAGTAGCTAGGGATGAGAACAAGACAAAAATAATGGCCAGCAAACAAACCCTAAATAGCCTAAAAGCTGCCTGAATGTACCAGACATCTTTGTACAATTTCAGGCTGGAATTATCTGACCATCAAAAAAAAATTTTTTTCCAGAAAGAGGGTTCATAATCTTCCTTACATTCTCAAATAAGGTCATGATCTAAGAAGAGTAACCGATCATTAGTAGAGAATTCTGTCACTACACCTGTGTGATACTGCAGAGCCTTTTACTGATGTAACCTGTACTGAAATAAGATGGCTTTCATCTCACTTTAACCCCAAGTTATACCTCCTAAACTGACTGCTCATGATAAGCATGGCACTTCTTTCAGTGCATTAAACCATATCAGCCCGGTTTCTACTCTATTCTGTTGTCAAATCATAATAAAATCACAATAGATATATCTATAGCCTTTTGTGATTTACAAAATCCAACCCAAAATACCACCTAGTATAATCTTCACAATAAGTAAGCATTAAAGTCTCCATCTGAAGTTCACAGATATTAAATGACTATTCCAAGGTCTCATTAGAAGTTCTGGGCTCCTTGTACAGCCTGAATTCTTAAACATGCTAGTGGTGTCTTCTACGCAGTGAGAGCCACAATGAGGGTCAAATGGTTGGACTTTACCCATGGTTGAATCCTTCCACAAGTGGCCCAGATCTCTGATTCACTTGGTATTATCTATTCTTTTGTTTGCTTTATTTTATTTTGTTATTTATTTTTAAAATATTTTATTTATTAGAGAGAGAGAGAGAGAGAGAGAGAGAGAGAGAGAGAGAGAGAGAAAGAGAATGGTTATGTCAAAGCCTCCAGTCACTGCAAACAAACTCCAGATACATGTGTCCCTTTGTGCATCTGGCTTTATGTGGGTACTGGGGAATCAAACCCTGGGCTGTCAGCAAGTGCCTTTAACCATTGAGCAATTTCTCCAGCCCTATCTTATTATTTCTTTAGAAAGGGTTTCACTATATAGCCCAAGATAACCTTCAATTTTCAGTCCTCCTATTTTAGCCTCCTGGGTCTTAGAATTGCAGACATGTACCACCATGCCCAGGATTTCATTTGGTCTTCTTGATGCTTTAAATGTGTTCTTGGTTGCTCAATACACATTATAAATTATTTCTCACAACATAGATAGAGGAGGTGTTATTACTAGATAGTGGCCCCAGTCATTAGCATATAACCTTATAATAAAATCTTGGAGATAGAAAATCATGTCCTATTCAGAGAATTACCCATAATGACAACCGCAGTGGGGTGGTGGTGATATGGTAAGAGAGGAGTTTTTATTCTTCTTGGATATATCGTGACAGCTTTAGATAACTTGCTCATTGCATTTCCTGTCCTGAATCTCATTCTACAGGAGGCATATGTGACTTACCAGGATAATGTCCGGCTGGTGGGGGAGCTGGTGACGGTCCTTGGTGCTGTGACTATCCTGCTTCTAGAGGTGAGGAGCAGGGGAGTCTGGGTGAGAGCCATTGAGCTGAGACCCCAGATTGAATTGCAGTCTATATTGTCTTTATGTTTCACTGTCCTCTCCCCAGATCCCAGACATTTTCAGAGTTGGCGCTTCTCGCTATTTTGGACAGACAGTCCTCGGGGGGCCATTCCATGTCATTATGTGAGTGTCTCCTCTATAAGGTCCTACCTTTACTTTACAGAATGTCCCACATCTCCAGTTCACTCTTGTAGTAATAACTACTCTGGGGATTCTTGTCCAGTGAACTTATATCTTTGACTGGATATGTGTTTGAGCTGTTAGAACAAAACCTGAGTGTGTGGGAACCATCCAAGCCACCACAATGCTATAGGGGATCTAGAATATTCCCAGCCTATGCCTCACTCTTTGCTCTCTTCCTTCACCCCAGCATTGCCTATGCCTCTCTGGTGTTGGTGACCATGGTGATGCGGCTAACCAATGTGAATGGGGAGGTGGTGCCCATATCCCTGGCCCTGGTGCTGGGCTGGTGCAGTGTCATGTACTTTGCCCGAGGATTTCAGATGTTGGGTCCCTTCACCATCATGATTCAGAAGGTCAGTGATTTCCCAAACCTTGTGGCTCAGATACAGAACCTTCCTGATGGAGGGATTGGACATATGTAAAGGTGAACTGATGCTAAGAGCAGAGCTGGTGGGACTGTGGGGGTCTTCAGATCTGTTAGCACTAGCCTCTCAGAGACATTGGAGAAGAAATTATCCCAGCTTTCTTCCTCTTTTCTGTTTCCTGTAGATGATTTTTGGAGACCTAATGCGTTTCTGCTGGCTGATGGCCATGGTGATCCTGGGATTTGCCTCAGGTAAGAGTGTTGGATGCAGATCTTCAGCAAGCTACCTTTCACATCTCAGTTCTCATTTGAATTCCATCTCACTATGGTTGTCATTTCCAATTGGAAAGTGAGTCTAAAAGCACACCTTTGCCTATAAATCAGGACAACTCAGGTCTAGATGGAAGACTCATAAGATCTGGGCCACCAAGATTCATATGGCTAACTGACCACAAGACTTTTAAAACCCATTGGAGAGAGGAAAATTAAACAGAAAGCACTGGGCAATCACGGATCTCAAAAACCTATATAGGCAAGTGGAAAAATGCCATGTTTAAGTACTATATGATAGTACTTAAACTAGAAAAAGATAAAAATATAGAAGCTGAAGCACTCAATAAGACCAAATGTGTTCTTTCTATGAGTAGTCATGTTGGAAGGAAAGGCAAGAATTACAAAAGGGAGTAACAAAATGAGAGTTTAAAGAGTCTGAAATGTGTGTGTGTGTGTGTGTGTGTGTGAGAGAGAGAGAGAGAGAGAGAGAGAGAGAGAGAGAGAATATAAAGAGTTGTGAAGAGGATCTGTATGGGTGGAGGTGAGCAGGAAGAAAAGGCCAACAGAGACAGAGCAGAGCTTTGGAGTGTCGATGGGTAGATAGGGATATTAGAGGTAGCAATAGGAAGGACCATGTCTGTGGCATGAATCACAGCAATTCTAACTTATTCTCCAGTGTCTGTAACTGCTCATCTATTAACAAGAGGACACCAAATAGATGAGCTCTGAAGACTCCCCTACCCCACCATGCCTAGCTCATTACCAAACTCTATTACTGTCGCCAGAAGATTCCATATTCACTGAAGTTTCCCACAAATTAGTATAGATAGATAGATATAGATATATAGATGATATAGATATAGATATACTAAGACCTTAAGTATGAAAAGATCAAACCCATGGCAATCTAGCTGGATTCCCCTGAGCCCTGGTGTATACTTTCTTCCCTGTCCCTAACCTGACTGCACTTCTCACATATACAGATTACAAAATAGGGACTGAGTAGTTTTCTTTAGACATCCTATACCTAGGATCCCTTAAGTGATCACATCTTGCTCAGTGTACTTGAACTTTTTATTATGGAAGCAAGTCTTTGTTATAGACCTTACTTCTGCTCTTGGATTCACCATTTTATGTTTTAGTCTCCTATACAGAGATCAGCCATTCAAAAGGTCTACTGCTATTATTAGATTCCAGGAGTGCCTTCCATACAGTAGGGTACACACCAAACAGAGATAACTTTTCCAAGATGGTCCATGTTCATGATGCTCAGAAAGTCTCCAAGTGATGATAATATAAGCAATGAGGCTAGAAAGGTGATCTTAATCTAGCCTTCTTGTGTGCTCTGTTCTTCTTGGAGATTCCATGCATTCTTCTAACAACTTAGTTTTCAGATAGCTGGTCTTCTAGAAGGTTAGGTGACTTATGTATACCCACAACACATATTTCTTTTTCTTTTTGATAAATACATGAGTGCTATCATTAACTAACACAGTGAACTTAGTCATAGGGCATCTCTAGGTTAACCAATTCTGAGGTTACTAATGATGTATGCACATATGTAAGGGATGGCAATGTATGTATCAGGGTAGAATTAATGTTAACCAGGCCCATGCTTATTGTGACCACTTTATTGTCCCATCTGAATGCTCTCTTCTTGGGCGGAGCAGCGTTCTACATCATTTTCCAGACAGAAGACCCAACCAATCTGGGTGAATTCTCCAACTACCCCACGGCACTATTCAGCACCTTTGAGCTGTTCCTCACCATCATCGATGCCCCTGCCAACTACACAGTGGACCTGCCTGTCATGTACAGCCTTACCTATTCTGCATTCGCCATCATAGCCACACTGCTCATGCTCAACTTGTTCATTGCCATGATGGGTGACACTCACTGGAGAGTGGCCCAGGAGCGGGATGAGCTCTGGAGGGCACAGGTGAGTTGATCAAGGAGAGTCTTGCTTAGGCACAGGATATGAAGAGAAAAAGCATAGTGGGGTATGTAATGGCTGACACTCTGAGGAGAGTCACAGGATGACCCTGAGAGGTTGTCAATGCAGTTAGGTTTGTCTAAACCTGAGGTACATATGGATGTACGGATGGGATAGAGACAGGATAAAATGTAGGACAGGGCTGTTTACCACAGGTGATAAGCAGTAGACACAGGAGTCCTTGAGTCCACTAAAAATAATAATTTATCTTCTTCATAAATTTTGACATAATCTTCAGTTAGATTCTATAAAACCCGGAATCCTTATTATATATTTTCTTTGTATAATCATAGGGTGAGTGATTCTAGAGCTAGGAGTTGCCTCCAAGTTCTGTAAGAAGTAGTGGAGCTGATACTCATACATTTATGCATCTTCTTTACTCTAATTATCACTGTGCTGTCTTGTGTGTGTCCATGGGGGTTTGGGAGGAGAAAGGTTTTCCACATTTTGGGAACTTTTCTTATTATAAGGATTTGTGTTGCAATCAACTGCAACTCATCTTCCTATAATTCTAGTCTCCAACCTCAGCCATTTCCCTCTCATGTGACAGAACATTCTTTCACACGTGTACTTTTGAAGTTCGCTTCACATTGCAGACACACACACACACACACACACACACACACACACACACACACACACACAAAGAAAAAAAATACTGACCAAAAGCAGCTTATAGGAAGAAAGGGCTTATTTTGGCGGAAGCTCCATGATGGCAGGGAAAACTGTGGCATGAGCTGAAGGCGGTCATCACTTACTGGCCCACATAAGGTGGACAATAGAAGCAGGAGAGTGTGTCAAACTCTGGCAAAGGGAAGCTGGCTATAACATCCATAAGCCAGATCCAATTACCAAATTGCCACCTGCTGGGGACCTAGCATTCAGAACACATAAGTTTATTGGGGACATCTGAATCAAACCACCACATATACAATGTATATATTTGAATATAACCAGTGTTCACGTCTCAGGTTCTTCAGTAATGCAACATAGTCTGCTATGTGTTGGGGAGTGTCTAGGAGCTGGAACACATGAGCATCATAGCATGAGCATCATAGGTACAACCTGTTTCCTAATAGACCCGCCAGGCTATTTGGAAAGACAGACATTAAATTACTCCCAGAAGGCTTCAAAATGCAGAAGTGAAAGTGCCACAGAGAAGTACAAGGTGCTCAGAACAGGGTTCAACTGAGGAACTAAACTGGAAAGTTAGGGAATGCCATAACAATGGAGTGGCATTTCAGATGAGAAGGTAAATATTACTCAATAGAGAAGAATGATGGAAGGCGATAGAAGTCAGGTTTGTAATATTGAGAACACATGACTGCTGGGAGAAAGAAACCAAACTCAGACAGCTTTGTTTTTAACAGGGGAAGGTGGATGTATTGGAAAGTTTAGAGAATTAAACCAACTTTAGAGTAACTTGCCAGAACCCTGTCTCTTTTGAACACATTCCATCAATTTCCCTTTTCTGCTCTCTTTCCTCCTGTCTCTCTCCTCTAAGGTAAGCTGTCTCATTATGTTGTCCAAGTAGCTTATTGGAAGCTCCAGGTGCTTGTGGGGGTGTACTGCATTGTGCATTTCCAAGGGCCCCATTCCCATTGCATTCTGGGAATCTCCTGATGCTATGCAATGAGTCATGTAAAAAAATCATCTTTAGCCAGGTGTGGTGATGCAGGAGTTTAATAACAGCACTCAGTAGATTGAGGTAGAAGGATCACTGTGTTCAAGGCCAGCCTGAGACTACACAGTGAATTCCATGTCAGCCTGGGCTAGAGCGAGAAAAAACAAAAAAGAAAATTTTTAAAAGGCCAACATTGGACTGAGGATGTAGATCAGCAGTAGCTGAGTTTACCTCATGTGTCCAAGGCTCAGTCCAATCCAGAGCATCTCAAAAAAGTAAAGAAAATGAACAGCATCTTTCACTACACTCAATCTGGTGTAGTTTCCATGTCTCTGTAACAAGTGTAAGTGACAGGCATATACTTGAATGAGATAAGGCTCAAAGCTGGATAGTGGGACAGTAGTGATGGTAGAGTTAAGGAGACAAGAAGATGATGTCTCCTCACATCCAGTGTGTCAGAGATAGCAAACTATCCTGGATGGGGTAGAGCCCACTTTGCTCTATCCAGTGATCTGGAAAAGGTGAAGGATTGACCCTCTGGATGAAAAGTGGTTCTGTTACTAAAAGAGGGTGTTGAATGAAGGAAGAATAATCCTGAATGCACATTATAAGGAAAAGAAGAGCTATCCAGAAGACAACAGAATGGTTGGTTGAAAGTCGGAAGCTGGGAGAGAATCTAGTACTTAGGAAATGGAGGTGTGAGAAGCAAAGAGAAAGAACAGAAGGACATGCCACAGAAAACCGGCTGTTTTAGGGCTTGCAGGCTCCTTTCAACAAGGGGTCTCCTGTCTTCAACCCACCCTGAGTGCACCCTCTGTTCTTGTATTAAGAGGTCCTGGTCCTTCTGGCATTCCAGCAGTCCATGCTAAGATTGGAGCCTTGAAGCCCAAGGACAGGCTTTTTCCGACCTTGGAGAGAACACCACTTCTTATCAATATGCTTAAAAATGGAGTCACACTTTCAAGCAAATATATGACGAGTCCTTTCTAAATCCATGGTCAACTGTGACATGAATCACTTAGCTAATTCCCTTCTATATAAATGTAGGACTTTATGTTTTGTTTTGTTAAATTTCGTGTTACTGACTTTAGAGCAGCATTCCATTTTTGTGAAATCATCTTATATTGCTTTTGTCACCCCACATATTACATATCCCTCCCAGTTTTGTGTCACAGGCATATTTGATAAGCTTGATGTCTGTTTCATCTAGGTAATTAATGAGGGCTGGGCAAAGGACAGAACTTGGGACATACTACTAGAAATGTCCCTGCCAACTGTGCAGCCATTAATCAAACAGTTTCCTTCTTAAGATATGGATTTTTAATTTGTTATGAACTCCGTGACCTAGAGCAATGCCATTTCATCCCTGAAATCATACGGATTCTATTTAATCATTTTATTTAAATCAAGATCATTGGTCCATAGCTTTCTTATGAAAAAATCAAAATGACATTATTTTGGAGTGACTCATTGTCCATGAATATTAATGTAGGAGTCACTATTCTTTTTAAACAACAAATATATATGTGTGTGTATGTATATATACATATATGTATGTATGTATATATATATACATATATATATGTATATATATATATATATATATCCTCTTCTGATGAGAACAGAAGGTTAGCATGGTTAGCATGGTTCTGGTGCCAGCTAGAGGGAGATGAATGGTAGCCCTTACCTATGGTCTCCAGGGGCCCTCATTCACAGGTTGCTTTTGGTTCTATTTGTAAGTGGCTGAAGTGTCTCTCTGACTTCATGGTTCTTTCTGAGATCTTTCTGGACCTCTCATCTCCTTCCAGGTTGTGGCCACCACCGTGATGCTGGAGAGGAAGATGCCCCGTTTCCTGTGGCCTCGCTCAGGAATCTGTGGTTGCGAGTATGGCCTGGGGGACCGCTGGTTCTTGCGGTGAGTGACAGTATGTACATATGACCTGCAGATATAATCCGTGGGAGTGAGAGCAACCAGGAAATGTCATGGGATTGCATGAGCCTGTCTTGACAGGGAGGCAGAGAGATGGAGCTGAAGTGGGGGGAATTATAAAGAATGAAGTGTGTGCCTCTGAATAGTGATGAGGAAAGGGAATATGTACATGAAAGGTCATGGTCAGGTGTGGATATGGATTACTCCACCTGCCTTAGTGTTGTTCCCTCCATAGCTTCATTTCCAGTGTATTCTCTCCTTGAATAACTCCTTGCATATTCAGCCCTTATCTCCTGGCCTGGCTTTTCTTGCCCCACTTATGTACTGCCTGAATTGCATCTTCTGACCATCATGGCTCTCTCGTATCTCTTAATAGGCTTCATTTTCTCTTTTACATTTCCATGTATGAGTACAGCACATATTTTGTTACCTCCTACTATCAGAATGCTCTCAATGTGTCACCTACTCAATTTAGCTTCTACAGCTTCCCCTTCCCCACACTTGATCCTGGATGCTCTTCCTGCTTCCTGGGTTTCCATTTCCTCAATATTCACATCCTCTCTCCCCACCTGAAATGAGTCCTTTCTGTTTAACTTCTCACCAGGGTCGAGAACCTCCATGACCAGAACCCATTGCGAGTGCTTCGTTATGTGGAAGCTTTCAAACCTTCAGACAAGGAGGAGGGAGAAGAGCAGCCTTCTGAAAAACAGCCCTACGGGACGGAATGTGAAACTGTCACCAGAGCCTCTGTGGTCCTCCCAACACCCTCTCTATCCAGGACCACATCTCAAAGCAGCAGCACCCACAGGGGCTGGGACATTCTTCGACGAAATACCCGGGGAAATTTGAATCTTGGATTGGACCTTGGTGAGGGGGTTGTAGAAGAAGTCTACCATTTATGATGAGGATCCCTGTCACTCTTGACCTGGTCCCAGGTGGACATGGTTGAAGACAGAGAAGGAGACTCGTGCCTCTACAAGTATCTAAGTGTCCGTTAATCATGGGAGGATGAAGACAAGTACTTTTTATGGGATACTGTTCCACCCTTCCCATTTCAGCATTTCTAGAGGTGGACAGTGGTCACCTAGGTTCTTGGAAGACATCTAAAATTTGTTTAAGCAAAGTTGAACTGGGCAACTGAAGACATGAGGAAGAAAGGGGGATTCACATCTGGACCATCTCTTTATTGGTCTTGTTGTTCTTGTTGTTATATGTAGGTGTCAGAAAGGAGTAAACTCTGAGGCCTGCTTGATTCCTCAAGGCTTAGGGTAGGGACAGACAACCATGAACACCGCAGTCCTTCCCACTCCCCCACCCATGGGACTCTCTCCTCACCTAGCAACCAAACCCACCTAGAAAATGGCAAGGGAAAAAATCCTTTATCCTTGCCTTCATACTTCCTTTTATTATGGTGCAAGATTTATCGTTTTACCATTTCCAGTGGCATGATATCCCTGCAGACTATTGTATAACCAGCACAACTATTCTTCAGAAGGTGTGCATCCTCTCCAGCTGAACCTTATACCCACTAAACAATAGCTCTTTCTATTCTTCCCCTTCAGTCCTGGATAAGCAATATTTTTTTTCTGTCTGAATTTCCTCTAGATACTTCATAGAAGTGGTATCATGCAATTTTACCTCTATGGAGCCTGGCTTATTTCACTTAGTATAATAGTCTCAAGGTTTCACCCACGCTGTAATAGGTATCAGATTTTTCATTTTTAAACAAAATGAAATACAGATGTCCCAATTGTCCATCCATTCATCTATCAACAGGTATTGCAAATAATGCTGCTATCTAAATGATAATATATATATGTAGTTTTCAATTCTTTTGAGGGGGGAATAACTTAGTAATTGCACTGTTGTACTGTACAGAAACACCATGTTTAATTTTATTTTGGAGGGGTGCCATACTGTTTTACAAAGCAGGTTTCACGGTTTTCTATTCCCTCCTAATGGGTGCAAAATGGTATTTTATTGTAGTTTTGATTTGCTTTTTTTCTAAAGACCAGGAATGTTGAATATCTTTTCATGTACTAATTTATGGGACATTCTCTGTTGTTCCTTTATCTTTGTTCTCTGAGGCTCAGGCTGACATATTTGCATCTCATTTACATCCTGGTGCAGTTTTAATTCTGAGTGGTTAATTGTGCCTTTGGTTGTTTGAATGTCGCAATCATTTCTCCTACAGCACCTCCCTTGCTCTATGCTTCAGGTGCTTTCTTGCAGCTAAGTATCCTTGACCTGAAGGTAAAGGCTCTTGCTCTGTATCCTGGAACCTCCACACTCCCCACCCCTCTCCCTTTGCTCTTGGCTGAGTTGTGAGGTGAACAGCATTAATACAGATCTGGCCATCTCTACCAGAGGGAAACCTGGAACCAGATATACAAGCCGCCCATGACGGAGGCTCCAATACAGCCTCCCTCCCGTTTCCAGCCCTTATGTCTCTTCTCAGTCCTATCCTTACTTCTATCAGAGGTCCAGGACAACGTTAAGGAGAACTATAGTCTGGAATAACAGAGATAAGTGGGATTTGGGGAATCTCAGTATCATTCCAATAGACAAACTCAGAACAATATGCCCAACAGTGAAGGATCACAGGTATGTGTGTGTGTGTGTGTGTGTGTGTGTGTGTGTGTGTGTGTGTGTGCGCGCGCGCGCGCACATGTACACAGTCTGGTGGCATGGAAATTTAAAGTGCTGAGTCATCATGATTCACCTTTTTTTTTTTTCTCTTCCACAATGGAAGCACTTCCATGTCTGTGTGATCTGTGTGCCAGGTCCAGTTCACTCTGCATTTCCAGACACTAATGCTGTTCCCATCACCATATCTTCTGACCCTTCTCACTATGTCATCTTCAAACTCTCCTCCTCTGACGGCTCAGTTGCAAATAAATAGGCTGCTTTCTTTAAACACCCTTTTTCATCTCCACCGCTCCTCTTAACAACCCTCTCTTATTTTTATTTATTTTTTACCCTCTCTTATTTTTATTCCCCATTCAAGGGCAGACTTCCAAAGAGTAAAATCCTTTTGCTTTCTGCTTATCCCTCGACCCACTGTGACTTGACCTGGGCTTCTCTCCACTCTTGTTCCCTCACTGAAGTGAAAACCACTGAATCATCTTGGTTTTGCTTGAACTCTGTAGCTTATATTTGACTATTCACCACTTTTCACATTCTTTCCAATCTCACTCCTGTTTTGCCAATCCTTTAAATACTTTTGGTCCACGGGGCTCTGTGTTTTCTTTCCTAGGCATTCCCCACTACTGACACAGATTACCACATGTATGCTCGTGAGTTAGAAGAGCCTATCTTCAGCTTAGATCTGTATCCTGAGCTTCAGGCATGAACAACTTGGATGGCCAACTATGGGACAGCTCTACCTGGATGCTTTATAGGCATGTCAAACTCATCATGTCCTGAACGAAGCAGTTTTTCTTCCTTACCAAACCTGCTCCTCCACCAATGTTCTGAACCATGTCAGTGGGAACGCTGCAGGGAAAGTTTTCTAAACTACAATTGCAGGTGTCATCCTCAATGTTCCGATCTCAAATCTCCTAGCCACCAAATTTCAAGTATGATGGATAACCTCTTCTCAAAAAATCATTCTTAAAAACAACTAATTTTGATTAGACAGGAAGACGAGCTTTCTTACTATTGCCCTAGCTCCTTGAGCATTTTCTCTAGTGATATTTACTAGTAAAAAGTTATTATTTGCCAAAAATATTACCAATATACTCAAGTATACATACGCATATATTTCTCTTTAAAATATAAAATTAGAGTATATTAGAAAAATAATTCTTGCTTATCAACTATTTTAAAACTGTCCCATACCAGTGTGACATTAGAAAAATCTTTCCAGAGTCAGGTGCAGTGGTGCAAACCTATAATCCCAGCTCTCAGGAGAAGCATGAGTTCAAAGCCTGTCTGGGCTACAAAGTGAGACCTTCTCTCAAAGAACAAAACAACCATGAGAGCTTTTACTTGTTCCCACCTATATGAATTCTTGCCATTGTTCTAAACGGGCCACCACCATCTCACTCCTGTATTACAGGAGCTCGCTCCGAGCTGCTCTTCTTGAACACGGTCTTGGTCTTCTCTGACCGCACAGTCTATTTCACAGTGAGGTTGTTCTCTGTCCACTGCAACCCCTGGAACCAATGATAGGCTTTGGTAAGCCCTCCTAGGACCTGACTGCTGGCAGCCTCTCCGACCATCTTTCCCCCCTTTTGCACTATAATTCCTCAACATGTATTTGTTTTAGTTCCTGGATACTAATGCTTCTTCCTCTCAACCTTTATGACTTATGGCTATTCCTCCCTGCCTGCACCATTGCCCCTTTCCTCTCTGTCATGTTTTATTCAGCCTATTGTCTCAGCTTAAAGATCAGACATTTGGGGTGTGTGTGTGTGTGTGTGTGTGTGTGTGTGTGTGTGTGTGTTTATGCATGCACATGTATGCACACTAGTGGACTGGTTAGTCCCTGAACCTGAGACTAGGTTATAGAGTACCCACTTTATGTTCCTAGACCATTTATATTTTCTTTTGTATGTTATTGGCCTGTCCTGTATTTTATTGCATTTATTTGTTTAGATTCTATTTTTCTCAGCAGACTACTGTGCCACAAAGATAAAATCATGTCCACTCTGTTCACTATTATAGTCCCAGAACTGACACCATTCCTAGCATCCTGTATTGTATGTACAATAAATATTCATTAACTGAACCTATGAATGATTAACCTGTTTTAAGTTTGCCCACTATCTACACACACACACACACACACACACACACACACACACACACACTTGTTGTCAATTTTTTTGTGTGGTAGGGTCCTACACTAGCCCAAGCAAAGCTGGAACTTACTCTGTAGCCCCAGGCTGGCCTCTCACTCACAAAATCCTCCTACCTCTGTTTTCTGAGTGCTGGGATTAAAGGTGTGTGCTGCCACACCCAGCCATCAATTTTGTTTTGTTTTGCTTTTCTTCTCTCTCTTTTAAAATTTGTTTTTTATTGACAACCTTCATCAGAACATACAAATCCTAATACAGATCATATATACAGAATACATCATGATCATAATCTCCTCCCCACTCCCCTCTTCCCCTTCTCCAGGCCCTGTCCAGCTCTTCTGAACCATCACTCCCTGCTCTATGTCGATGTCATTATTTTTCCCCTCCTTTTGTGTGGGTCTTGTAACATCAACCACTGTGAGGATATGAATGGAAGAGCCACTTTCTATCTGGAAGACAGTATTGCAAAGCACTCCTCCCCTTCCTTTGGCTCTTACATTCTTTTCCCCAATGGTTTCTGAGCCTTGGAGGACGGAGATGTGCTGTTTTCTTATCTCTTGATGGAGGTAAATGTATTTGTTTTGAGTGGGATTCTAATGAAGAGGAATGAATTATATAAATGTATTTGGAAAAGATAAAATGCTATTAGTGAAGTTTTTCAACTTAAATATACTTCTCTGTGTGTCTATATGTGTATATATAAGAGAGAGAGACATACACAGAGAGAAAGAGAGATGAGGAGGAAGAGAAATAAAAGAAAGAAGGGGTTAAAGGAAAGTGAAAAAGAAAGAAAACAAGTGTGACAGTTCAGGCAAGCTCAATAGACCCCCTCCCCTTGAGTGGGAGGTGTCTCTAGCCAGAGCTCAAACCTAGATGCTAAAAACTGATTGGTCAGGTATAGACCAATCAACTATCTCTCTGACTTACATACTGGAAGTTTAAAAAGCTTCCCTAGAACAAAGGCCAGTCTCTTCCACATAGCATCCTAGAAGGACTTTCATTTACCAGGTAAGGCCCCTCACCCCAGCCCAAAGATCTCCCCACATGAACCTTTTTTCTCATGATGAGAGCCCTCTATTACCTTTCTCTTTCTTGCCTGTTTAGTTAAACAGCATAGATTTTGGCTAAAACCTCTCCCACATGTTCTCCTCACAGTGGTGGCTGGAGAACTCTGTAATTCCCCAAGTTCCCTTAAATAAAGTCTCCCACTATACCTTAATATCTGGTTGTCTATGATTTTAATTCTTTAACTTTGTAGACAAGAATTTGGTTATTCCTTAAATTTTGAGGTACATTGGAATTTTTGCTGGGGATTATCTAAATTCTAACCCTCAGCTCAGTCCTTACACAAGGAGTGTAACAAGGAAGAAGAAGGAGAATGATTCTAGCAGCAGAGCTCCTGGAACACTCATGCATGTGATGTCTTCTCCTTTGGGAAAGGCATTATGGTGATAATCCAGTTTCCACATGTGCCCTCAAGAACCCAAGAGGAGAGAAGAGAAAACAAGCATAGACATTATGGTACCCAGGGAGGAGGGTGGTCAGATGTAGAAAATGTTCCATGTATTAAAGGGTTAAACCAGGGACCAGATGTTTCTGTCCTGCCCACCTGCTTTATGAATTTCAGAGACAAAAGAGAAATAGCGTGACAGAAATCCTGTTCTTCCTGCTCAGGCCACAGCCTTCCCTCCCTTTCTGCCCCCTCCCCAGTTTCTTCATCCCAGAATGCAGAAGATGCTTGTTTCTGTGTGCCCCACAGGCCAGAGGCAGGGCAAGGATACAGATGTTTTGCTCTACAGTGTCACTGAACTGAAAATGATATTCCCTCCCAGATGCTTGCAAAGTGTGTGATTGAGAAGGCTCTGGGTTCTGGAGAGGAAGATGGGCTGCACCCGAGGAAGGCCTCTGTCTGCAGTCTTGAGAGAGAAAACCACAGAGGTCAGCATCCCTTCCTTGGGGTATGTGTGATGCATGGAAGATAAGGTCTCAAGGACTGGAGTGGAAGAAGCAAGAGACAAGATGAAGGAGACGTGGAAAGGCTGGCTTCACTGGGCTCTCAGAGCAGGGCAGACTTCATCTAGACCAGGAAGAGACATGCAGCTAAAGAGAGGGTAAACAGTGGTCCTTTGGCCCCACTGAGATCACTCAGTGAAAAGCTGAGAAAACACCTTGTTGTGGGGTCAAGGATCATTTGCCTCTCTAAGTCAGACGTGCTTGTTTCTTAAAGTTCAATGTGGAAAAGATGAGAAATGTGCAAGGGAAGAAATACTTTGAGCAGGTGACAGAGTGGTGTCACCCTGATGGGAGAGGTTGAAGCAGTCCCCCCCACCTCCCCTTTGCTGGGATGGTATCCAGGCAGGAGCCACCTGGGGAAGGGCTGGACACACCTTCTACGCTCTTCTTTGTCATTCAATGATTGAAGAGGTGGCAATTAGGGCCAACTGGGCCTGAGGGAGCAGGGACTTATGCAAGGTCATGCTGCAGCTGGAAGCCAACCACGTGTCTGCTCTTACTTTGGCAATGCCAGGTGGCAGGGTTCTACTTGATGATTCCTAAGTCCTGTTCATTTTTACCTAACAAAGAAGAAACTATCTCTCCTTCCTTGCCTTCTTCTGGGATTGCAAGCCAGACACCTTCCTGACCCAGCTAGTTGTGGGGCTAGTACAATGCTCTTCTTCTCGCACCACCACAGCTCCTCCCTCATACCCCACTGTGAATTTCACTAGCCAGGAATCATCTTGGGTTCCAGGCTGATCTGAAACTACCTGAGGCAGCAGTTGCCTCCTTTTTCAAGCCCCCATGCAGAGCTGTACACTTTGGGGATTATATGTGCAGATGTGGACCTCCAATACAAATCTTCAGGTCTGCTTTCAGGATTAATTGAGGAAATTGGACAGAAGACAGCAATGGCTTTGATTTCTGACTCGTCTGCCTGGCAGAGTTATGACTACAAAACAGCACTACACATGTGAAAGCATGCAGGCTAAGCTTGGACTGAGGCAAGGAGTTGCCGCATTGTCTTGGCCCGCCTCGGGCTCCTGGTCTGTGTTCTCATGCACTCCGTTCTGCCTTGGTCCCCAGGCACAGCCTTCTAATTCAAGGATAACAAGGGAAGGGAATGAGAATGAAATATCAAAGACTGTATTTGCTTCATGAAGATGGTCCTTCTCCAGTTCCCCTAGCTTCTCTTGAACACTAGTTTGAGAGTATAACCCATAATGGATGGCTAACTTCTTCCAGGGACTCTCAGACCTCAGTCCCTCTTCTAGGGCCCCACTTGCTTTCCCTCTGTCCATATAAACTGTGTTCAGGGAAGGCAGCTACAAAGGAGAATTGGTGTTAACTGTATTTCCTTTCTCACATGGAGTCCTTTCTTCCTCTTCTCCCTCAATCCATGGGTAAACTTTGTAGGAAGGAAGGGGCAATAGCAATACTGGACCCTGTGGCCACTGTCCAGCCCCTTTGGTCTCAGGTCAGGGATCACACCCTCCCTGAGGGTCATGCCCCCAGAATGAAGAGCTCAGTTCATGAGGGTGACAGTGGGTGGGGATACAGGTGCCTTTGCCACAAACACCCCGCCTTCACCTCCATCCCAGCTGTTACTCTCTGCCTGACTTCTTCAAGACAATAAATCTTTCAAGAGCAGATGGCCAGCCATTTCTCTGGGTGTGGAGGTGTGGGCTGGGGATTGACCAACACTCAAACCCCTACCAACACACACACACACACACACACACACACACACACACACACACACTATTCCCTGCCACCTTTAGGCCTCACTCTTGCACACTGACCTGACTTTACCCTTGGGGCCTCTGGAAAGGAAATACATCTACTAAATGACTGGCAAGTTCTTTGACACAGCTCATTTTTCACAAACCATAGTTCAACATATACTTTATGCTCTAATGGGGAGTAAGATGAATTCAATGTGGTTTTTTAGCTTTTTCCTTGGAGATTCTCCAAGTGGGGAAAACAAGCAAGTGAAGGGAGGTTGTTGGGCTGTCATTGCTCATTGCACTCTGAGCAGAAGAAGAGAGGTAGAACAGATTTTGCCTGGGTGGGAATGTCTACAGTGGGATGAAAAGATTTGAGTTGGGCTTCAAACTTACCAGCCAGATCACCTGGAACATCTTCCAGAGCTGGGAATGGGTTTGCCTGGAGAGAGAGCCTAGTGTTATGGAAATGTCTTAGCCCCTACTTCTTTCCTGCTTGACAATTATATTTAAACATTCTTCAGGACAGACAGGGGATGAGACCTATGTAATGGGCAATATAGAAATTTACCCTGTACAGGTGGTGACAGTCTGAGTTTGAATGTGCTCATTTCCCATTGAGTGGGAAGGAGGTGTTTGTTCATGAAATATAAGATGGTCACTGAAAGGGCTCTAGCACAGGAAGACAAACTAGTGGGATAAAAACAGACACTATTACTGTCTATTTAACATGGGCCAGGTGCCCTGAACACCTGTCTCATCTAATTCCAATGAACCTGTAAGTGAGCTGTTGTTATCTTCATTTTACAGAGAGGCAATGAAAGGCCAAAGAAGGATGAATTTTTTGCCTAAGGTCAAGTGACTATTTCTATGATCATTTTGTGGACAAGGAAACTGGGGCTCAGAGAGGTGCACTTATTTGCCCAAGGTCACTCAACCAGTAATTAGTAGAATCTGACTTTAAACCCAAATGCATGTGGTGTCAAGGGGTGTACTTCTACTAGAGGATGGAGAGCCTGAGACAAGATAACTCCAATGTCTGTCCAAAGCTACTTCCTACAGGATTGAGAGAGAAGAGGAAGAAAGGACTCAATGTGAGGAAAAGAAGCACAGTTAATACCAATTCTCCAAGTCTTCAATGTTAAATACTCCTACCTGAGCAAAGATGGTAAAACAAAGGGCTTACATTCCTACCACACTTCTTCATAAAGTCTTTGCATGCACAGTATCATTTTGAATCCTAACAACAATCCTATAAAGTTAACAGGGCAGGATGAGTGTCCCCAATTCACAGACAAGGAAGTTGATCTCAGAATGTCTAGATGAAGTTACAGACCTCAGCAGCACTGAGCAGAGAGCTACCCAGGCATAAGGCCTCCAGGAAATACTCCTCTCCCTCATTCATATGAAGACAGATGGATAAGTCTAGATCCAAGATGTGGAGCACTATCCTCTTCACAAAATCTGAAATGCAGACACCTGGGAACACTGCTAATCCTACAGGCACTTGAGTTTAATCTCTGACAATAAATGTGATTTAACAGATCCTCCCTCAGGAATGGGCACACAACCTGGACCCCAGACTCTCACACCATTGCTGTCAATGTTGGCTTTCATGTTTTCTGACTGTTTCCTTGTGTATTCTGAGACGATCTATGTATAAGGAATTTAGACCCAGCACAGACTACAAAATGCTTCCTGGACTTTCTGGAAGCTTAAAGACTCATGGGTCCTTGGACATCCCAATGTCTGCATGGGAACTTTAGCAAAACATTGGGCAGGGGAAGAGGTAAATGCAAGCCACACAGGAGAGCTGCCCCCTAGGACACAGCATGCTGGTCTGTGATAATGTGATACTGGGTGAATGGTTCTCTATTCAGAGATCATTGTCTACCCAATGTCATGCAGCAAGAGCCCCATGCCTGTGCTGTTTGCCACATTCTAGTACCCACATCCCAACATGTACAGGTTCCTACACAAGAGCGAGCACCTTGTTCTTCCCTTGTCCTGAAATTATGCCTGGTGGAGTTGAGGGAGTTGCAGGGTAGCTAAGATCACACACACACACACACACACACACACCATTTCCTGTTATTGTAGTGGCTGACCAGGCACCTCACACTCTGTGCCTAGGTTGACCCAGAATTGCCTAACAGCCACCTAGAGAATGTGCTGTTTGGCTTCTGTCCCTGCCTTGTTCCCAGCTGGGTCAGCTCCTCTGGGCCCCCCTGGTTCCTGCCTCTCCACCTTCCTCTCAGACTTCTTCCACACCCTGCTCAGGTATCTGCCACAGAATCTCTGCAGGTCTTCCGAGGCCCAGCTTGATGACCTAACCAATTCCAGCATGGCTGCTAAAATCTAAACCCCTTTCAATAAGCGTATATTAAGTCTGGTAACCTCAGCCCTTTTCCAGCAGAGAGAAAGAGAACCAGCCTCCTCTGCTCTGGTCAGAGGGCCCGTAAAATTTGTGCTTGATGACTTGCAGTCTGAGGCATACACACAGTGGGCCCCAGCCGCCTCTCTCTCCTTGGGAAAGCTATAACCCCAGATGTGGGAAGAAGGGGTATCCTGACTTTAAGGCACAGGGTCAACCCTCAGTCCATGGGTGTTCAGGGGTGTTCCTCTTACCCTGTTGTATTTCTTCCTCCTCTTTTTTGTCCTCTCTCCATCCCTACATGTCTCTGTCCCAGACCTTCAGGAAGAAGCACTCTTGCTTGGATCCCGTATGACCCCTCCCATGGTTTGTCTATGTTTATGCATATTTAACAATCGCCCCTGATCTCACACAAGTGTGGCATTTTGCTTAGCTTTTCTGATGAAGTTGGTGGAGTGTTTGGGTGAGTGCTTGTGTTAAATAAATAAAATTTGAAAGAGTTCTTATCACTGCTGCACTTCCACAGAGTTTGTTGAGGTGGAGAAATAAAAGAATAAGAAGTGCAGGTGGGAACAAATCTGGGAAAGATCAGTGATAAAAATATGCATGGCACGGCCACTGCTGGGAAAGGGCTGAGGTTCCCAGACTGAATTTATGCTTCTTGAAAGGGATTTAGATTTTGGTAGCCATGCTGGAATTGGTTAGACCCTGTCTCCTGAACCATAAATAACATTACTTATAGTAGGCTCAGTATCCTCACATGCCCTCCTCATACTTCTGGCAGAGAGGCCAAATGAATGTTATAGAGTAGAAATTCTTGGTGGATTTGAACCTAAAGACTCTACCTTAAATAGAGAACCAGCCTCCTCTGCTGTGGTCAGAAGGGTCACACAACTTGTCCCCCTCCCCTACCTGTTGTTTTCCTGAGTTCAGAAGATCACCAAGTCTAGAGAGATTCATCCTTTCACCACCCAAAGCTAGAAGGTGTGTGCCTGCCTGTATTTCACCTGCTGCCTGCTCTTTCCCCACTTTGCTTACTGGAGCACCTGCTGGAGTCATTTGCGTGGTCAGACAGACTTCACCAAAGACGGCAGTAGCCCTTCCTGAGATGCTCCTCCATGTGGGAACTCCTTCCTTCCTATACCTAGAAGCTGAGGGGATGGCCTGGACACACAGAAAAGAACAGTGAACAGGGGACCTTGAGACAAATCAGGAAACCAGAAGGTATCTTTTAGATCAAGGTCACCCAGTGACTTATCATAGAATTAAAGCCAGAATGCAGCTGCCCCAACTAGAAATCAATTGTTCTCTCTGATTCCTTTTCCTAGAAAGCCAACCCACCTTAATGCAGTCCAAATACTTGCAATGTTCATTGGCTTGGTGGGCTGTGTGCTTTTTGCAGCCTGCTTCCTGGTTGGCTTTGGCACCTGAAAATGAAGAGATGGGGCCAGGTATAGTTAGGTTAAAGAAGATCAGGGTCCTGTTTTGAAAGGTTGGTGACAAAGAAAGACAAAGAGGGAAGTGGCAAAAACAAGCCTGAGGAAAACAAGGCCAGCAGGACCAGGGGCTCGCCCAGGGACAGGCTGTGGACTTTGACACCCTCCTTCACACACCATATCTCTAGGGGGCCCCTGCTGGGGCCTAACCCATGTCTAACCGGGTGCTGGGTCGATGAGGTCATAGCTGGTGGGATCCTGGGGCCTCATGAGCTTCCTCTAAAGCACTGAGCTCCTCTCCGAGCCCTTATGGGCCAGCACCTAGCTCCTCCGCCACAACTCAGAATCTCATCTGACATCTTCTGGGAGAGGGGGGCGAAAGAATGAGGAGTGAGGCAGTCACCACCATCAATCAACATGAGTGCTCTCAAGAGAAGACTGCCTTCTCATACTGTCACTCCAACACCCCTCAATCTTACTAAGGTAGGGCCAAACTCTTGCACTGGTGAGGTGAGTGGGAGATGGAGGGGTCATATCAGGCAGTCAGTGAAGGGATGTGGACAAGCAGAGGTTAGACATACACTCATGCATATGTCCTTATACACTCTCTGGGTGTCTCCTGGAAGAGGTCAGCACCAGAGGACTCAATGACTGTGGATTTTGAAATTTCAGACTACTGGGAGGAAGCTTGGCAATAGACATGTGCACACATACGCACAAGACTTCTAAAATATGACCATACCATATTTATTTTGAAATGAAATATATTGTGCAGCATCCTTGTCAAATCATGCACACATGCCTGTCTGAAAAAGAACTAGCTGTGTGGTCATGCTTGTCTTGACCTCCGCCTTGCCGTCCTGGTGGTTGGTGGTGTCCCATATCCACCACCAACTCGGCTCAGCACTTCAGCCGTCATCCTGTTTGGTTCATCCCCAGAACATCCCAAAGAAGTGGTGTGTGAAATACCACATTGTTTCTCATGTGTAGGGCACTGTGGACTGGACAAGAGGCTTCAAGAAATCTGGGTGGGGGGTCGGATAAAAGGAAGGAGCTATGACTACAACTTGGATTGACAAGGGAAGAGGCACAAAGGGACATTTGGGGGAAAGGGCATGGTGGTTCTGCAATAAATTAGACCTCCTGACCTGTGAAAACTGAAGTGTCTTTGTGTACACATGAAACCGCGTGCGACTCCTGCGTTTTTCAGAAATACAGGGTATTTGAGTGGAAAAGGCCCTTGGAGGGTTTCAACACAAAGTGTCTTCCAGGCAGACAAAGGAGTGACAGCCAGCCTGAAAGCCCAGCTCTCTGAGCTCCCAGTTAAACATGGTGGCCCCTGGGTGCTGCTCCTGTGTATGTGTGTGCACGTGTGCGTGCATGTGTGTGTCCCCTCACCTGTTAACCTGTCCAGGCCTCCTCCGCTGGCTTTATGAGCTGGCACTCAGGGCTCTGAACCCAGTGACTGGAGCAAACTCCACAGTGAGTGAGCACTGGCTCTGACCCTGCTCACCCTACTGCCCTGCCCTGGCTCCATCCTCCATAGCCTCCTAAAGCCTGCTGCTGGCCACAGTGCCCTGAGGCAGCCTTCAGGGGGATCGCAGGAGAGGGACACTGGGAGCAGAGAGAGGAAAAGGACAGCAATAACAAAATAGAAATCAAGGGACCAACAGAGACCATATGGAATTTTAGACACAGGTACACAGACACACACAGACACAACTCACACACTCATTTATATCAGGTACCATATGCAACACACGCACTCCATACATGCACACGCATGCTCACCATATGCACAACATACAAAGGTAATTCACTGACACACACATGGATATATGCACCATGCGTCATATACACACACAACATGCACATAAAAACACTCACACAGCAGTGCAGACACACATATAGACATGTCCCACTGTACCACAATTGACATATAACATCCATACTTTACCCCACATATGTATACACCATATGTTTATATATATAGTTTCATTCAATCAGTGCTTCTCAATGTAGGATGATTTTGCTCCTTGGGGAACATTGGCATTATCTAAAGACAATTTTGTCATCACAGTTGAGGGGCAGCAGGCTCCTGTCCCCTAGGGAGTGGAGATTCAGATGCTGCTAAGCTTGGAAGATGCCTATGTTAGGCTCAGGAGAAAAGAACTATTTATTCAGTATCTACAGTGTTCAGGTCCAGCAACCTTGCCCAAAATGCAGAAATCTGAATCCCAGGTCCCTGTGCCTTAAATTAGTCTGTGTGTCCCAGTCATTCCCTGCCCCCTCCAAAACACCTCCAGGCCTCTGGGTGAGGGCCTCAGAAGCAACCAGTTATGCTCTACCTGTCCACTTGGCTGCCCATTTGGGTTGTCCTCTGAGGAGCTCTGCTTGCTTAGAATTGGAAGTTCAGCCTGAGGCGAGAAGCTGCTTCTGCATAGCACCTCGGCCTCCTCCAGACTGACAGGACCTGCTCACCATCACAGAGCAGGGTAGCTGGCAACCACCTCAGATTGTGAGTTAGAGCAAGGGACTTAAAAGACAGTGCCAGGCAGATCTCACGGGCCTCTCCCTGTGAGAACCCTGCCATGAGCTCCACTCTCCCTCTTGCTCTCCTCAGAACACTATAGACCACAAGCTGCTTGGGACAGTCCTTGACTTTGGGTCGCAGTGTTTCCCGAGCATGACATGGACACAGGGCCATGCCATCCTCAGGATGCTCCGGTCCCCTAAGAAAGGGGACAGACAAAACCATCAGCTAGGAGACAGTAAAGAAGAAATGCTACCATGGCCTACTTCCCCCACTCTCCTCAGAATGTGACAGGGGATCTAAGGACTGAGAAAATTGTGATGTCACAGCTTTGTGTTCAGTGAGCTCCCCCTGTTCCTTCTGTCTGTGTCTCCACCTCATATTCCATTATTCCATCAGCCACTGACCCACCCAATAGCCATGTCAAAGGAGGGAAGTTGAGGAAGAGAAACAAGTGTTAGAAAATGACTTCCTCCTGCTGCCTTCCTTCCCAGTATGACCCACAGCTTACTATCCTCTCCCCCTACCCAGGACTAAAACTGGGGTCTTTTCCTGGAGCTGAAGAGGACAGAAAAGGTGGAGTGGCTTGGTGTCAGAGAAACACTTGGCTTAATGGGCACAAAGGTCCTGGGTTCAAGGTTTGGATTCTAGCACCTTCCCCCCACCCAGCCTGAACCCACTGACCCTTAAGTGGGTGGGGAAGGCAGCTAATTGAAGTGCATTGTTTGCTCAGGGCTCTATAGCCTGGCCTTAGGCCCAAGAACAGAAGCACAAGGAGCTCTCCATTTGAAGGTGGTGCTTCCATATCCCACCCACAGAGACACCCACTCCCAACCCTTCAACCTCTTCTCCCCACACACATGCCTGCGCATGTGCACACATCCAGACCCACACAACATATATGCTGCATAGAACACAGCATACATACATCACAGCACACACCCCATTATACACATGCACCATGCACATTATATACCGAACACTACACACATGGATATGTACCACAAACCCATATATATCAAACATCATGTGCCAAACATGTCACATGTAGACAGACATCACACAGGCACCACACACATAAACCACACATCACATACAAAACACACATAACATACATGTTGAATATATAGCCCCTGCATGTTACACACACACACACACACACACACACACACACACACACACACACACACACACTCCCCTCACCACACCTTTCTTCTATTTGAATGGGACACAGAAAAACAAAAACAGAGTGAAGTTGGAGAGTGACCCTTTAGCACCTATGACTTTAAATATCCAGCTGTCACTGTGGTTAATCAGCCCCCACCCCCCAGTGAGAGGGGGATTTTGGATACCTCCACCCCTTCCCCCATGAGGGAAGGTGAACTAGATGAGACTGGAGATGGCCTCTGTTGAGATTCAGGGCTGTGACCAAGGATGCCTTGCCTTTTGGGAATTCAGTTTACCTATTGAAGTGGGCATTTTGTGATGCAGAAAGGAGGTGGGTTTCAGTTTCAGAGGGGCATTTGGGTTTGCCTCTGTCACTTCTGTGACCTTGGGTGACTTAACTTTAGCACTTTGAGCTTCACTTTTTTTGATGGGTAAAATATGGATGATATCTGGCTCTCACAGGTTCCTTGAATGTTTGTGTGGACACATTTAATGAAAGGACCCTGTGCCAGGACCAGGGCACCAATGTTGGATCTACTGAAGCTTTACCAGCTCAAATGTTCTAGGGTATATTTATCAAAAATATTTTCTTTGTTGTTCATTTGAAATTCAAACACAACTGGGGATCTTTTTTTATTTTGAGACAGGGTCTCCCTGTGAGCCTAACTCCTCATCCTTTGAGTGCTGAGATTACAGGCAGGTGTCACCTTACTGTGCCCATCCTTACATCCTATCAGGCAACCCTCCCACCACTGTGGGCAGGATCTGCCACACACAGATGTTGAACCCTGGAATGGATGTCACATCTTTAAGTGGTGGCAACAACTCACAACCCCAAAAGCAAAGGTTGTGATTTTCTATCAGAGACTGTACTGGACTTGCAAAGAGAAAATATTTACCTTTATTATCTGTTGCTAACTCCAAGCAGGTGAGACCTAGTAATATTTGCTATTTATACATCTGTTTGCTCTGGGCCATGCAACAGCAAGAGATTTAACCTCAAGAGTCAAGAAAACCTAAACTTTCAGGACATGCATAGGGGAGGCAACTATAAATGCACTGGGAGAAAGGAGGTTCCCCTCTGGGGACCCATTCTGCGAATGGCCTTCCTTGACTTCTCTCCCTCCTCCTCACTGCTTACAAACCCTCAGGTGAGCCTGACCTGTCCAGGCCTTCCTAGAAAAAGGTCACTGGGTGTCCCAAAGTCCATGGGCCAGTTCTCTAATCTCCTCCAAGGCCTAGGGGAGGAGAGTCCTGGGGTGGAGAGAGCAGCAGCTGACGCAGGGGCCCAGTAGGCAGGACTTCAAGGGCCTGTCTCTTTAAATCTCAGGTAATTTGGGAGGAGGGAGTGCCTACACAGCTCCTGCTCACTCCCAACAGGAGCTCCTGGTAGACAAGCCCAGCAGATCCCCAGTCCTGCCAAGTGGAACAAAGCAGGAACCCTCTGCAGACAGTAGCAGGGAGCCTCACCAGGCCTCAGAGGAGAAGTAGGAGACGGGACCTCTACAGGGAGAAGGCAGGCCGGCTCTTGGGGGTGCCAATGTGGCCCCAAGGCCGAGCCCATTCAGGGTCTGGCCTCAGCCTAAACCCCCCAAAAAGCAGATCCTCTATCCCATGGGGTGGTCACTGCCCAAGGAGAAAGGGTTAATACTCTGCCTGTGGAGCAAGTTCTGTGGATGGTTCCACAGACAAGAGTCCTGGGCTCAGAGCCGAGATGAACAGAATCTGCTGCAACAGAAAAGGTAAGCTCACCATCTGTCCCTTCTCCCCAGCAATGGGCCTGCACCCTCTCCCAGCTGGCTCTCCTCCCCCACTGGCCTTCAGCCTGCCCTTGGTGCCCCTGACTGGACAGTTGTGCTTCCAGACCTGGCCTGGTTCATTGGGACTCACTTTGTCTTAAGTCTTGGCTTATGGGGTTAGCTGCCCAGGATGGCAGGTGGGTGAGGAGTGGCTTCTAGGCACAGGTGTTAGTAATCTGTAAGGCTCCATTCAATTCTGCAGGCCTCTTGTGAGTAACTCCCTAGAAGCTAAGCACCTAGCTGGGCCTCGTAAACCCTCCTCTCCAAAGGTGGTTGCAGGTCAGGACAATGCCTTATGTGTCTCTATATATGATTCTATAACAGTCTGTCTGGCAGAATCACATGATATATCATGTATATTGTTTGTGTGTGTGCGCGCTCTCACACATGCAGTTGGAATGAATGATGGAATGACTGATTGAATGTATAAAGCAATAACAAAACATGACAATATGTGGGAATACTTATTATTCCTGGGCATTTCTGTCAATCAAGCTTTGACAAAGGCACTCGGAGAATATGAAGCCCCAACCCAGCCTTTAAATGTCGGTCTTTCTGTTGAGGGATGGTGTGTCTCCCTGGCCAATATGCCAGAGGTGCTGAGGACCTGTGCTCATCATGCTGCCCTTCAGGCTGGGGTACTTATTGGAGGCTGTGCCCTTTGGACATCCCACATTTTGCTTTCAGACCCTGAAAACTTCCCTAGATTTGCCTTATGCCTATTCCTCCTCGGCTTGGCAGCCTAGGGTGGGCTTTGGAAGCAGAAGAGGGTTCTTGGGGCCATCCTGTGTGTGGTCTCTTCTCAGAGATTGCCAATGGGTTTTCCCACCCAGTTGTTGTCAAGCCAGAAGGAAGTTCTGCCTTTTGGAGCTTTCCCCTGGGCCATTAAGGAGGTAACAAGTGACTTCATAGAGGAAGGGCTAAAGTTTCTATCTATGAATTCTTCTCCATCTCTCAATGCAGAGGCCTGTCTCAGCTGGGCATGTAGGCTGCCCGGGGTTTCCTCTTCTTTTGTTCAAGCATTCCATGCTAGGGATATGTCTCTTCTTGGAATTGTGGCTTTCCTGTCTCTCAAACCAGCCTCCCACCTCATTCCCCCAGGCCTTGGAGAGTGGGGGCTAGGGAACATGTCTGGCTGATGACGTCTTGAGGCAATAGAACGGCATTGTTATGAGAGTTGAGCTCCTCTCTGGTTCTACCCATCCTCTCTACCCACTCTTAGGACTCTGTAGCCAGGGGTAGCAGGCACGGAGTGCAGAAAGGTCTGGGAACTTGACAGGATAGGTTAGATTCCTGTGTCCCCTATCCAGGACAGACATAGTGGAGGATTTGCAACCTGGCTTAGATTATTTGCACACATCTCCTCTGCCTCTATTTGTTCTTCTGACTCTCTGGTTAGCTTCCATGGCAATCTTGGGGCAGGAGGCCTGATTTGACCAGTCAGGGGATCTTCCCTCTAGTACCTGGTCTGTTTTTCTGATTCTCATTTGTTTTCAACACTTTCTTAACCTTCTTCCTGGATATCAGGGTGTTTGGGTGGGTGTTTCCCAGAAGGAGCTGAAAATTGCTTTGTGAGTTTCCTCGTCTGTAGAGTCATGTAAGCAAAAGGAAAACATGCTAACAATAAAATAAGCCAGGGATGTCCATTTAAATAAAAGCACTATGGGTAGGTGGAGAATGAGCCTATGAGAAGAAGGAACAAACCACATTCTGAGATTCTGGCTCTGCAGAGTTAGCATTGCCTAGCTTTCATGGACCTAATTCCTGTCCTCCCTGTGCGAATGAGTCAGGCCCATATCCCAAGAGGGGGGGCTATAGGGAAGCTTCAGGATGGGATCAGGTGGGGATCAATGGAGTAGAGGATGGTTCAATGAGAAGAATTTAAAGACTCTACAAGATGATCAGAGATGGACCAGTCTTGTTCTGCAGAGTAAGCACATCTTGGGTCTTAATCATGCCATTTCCCCCCCCCCCAATTTAAGCCTAGTACATTAGTTGCTCTCTCAGCTTTCTCTCATTGCTTCCAGATCAGCTTTCCCTCTGACTTGAATTTTCTCATTTCCTGATATTCAAGGCAGTGAACATGGGTCAAGCATTAACATATGCGACTAAGTTTGTGGGAAATTAATATGATATATTTCTTGCTTCTCAAGAGGCTTATGTACTGTTGGGCAAAACACACCAGGGTAGATGTACAGTTGGCCCTCCATATATGCAGATGAAATCAACCTCAGGGAGACAATATTAAAAGAACAAGGCTGTACTTTTGCAGACAGGTAGTCTACTGTTAGTCGTGGTGGTTATATCTCTACTGCACATACAGACCTTTTTCCTTATCACCATTCCCTAAGCAATGCAGTATAGCAGCAATTTCCATAGCATTTACATTGTATTTGGTATTATAGACTGTCTAGAGATGATTTAAAATATACAGCTGGAAGCTGGGGGGGGGGGAAGTGTGTGCCTAGAATCCCAGCATTTGGGAGGCTGAGACAAGAGATTGGGTGAGCTTGAGGCTAGTCTGAGTCACATAATGAAACCCTGTTGCCACAACAAAAATAATAAATAAGATATGCATTTGGGTAGTTCATGTCTATAATCCCAGCATTTAGGAGGCCGAGGCAGGAGGAGCTCCATGAGTTTGAGGCTAGCCTGGTCTACAGAGTGAGTTCCAGGATAGTCTTGGCTACATAGTGACACCCTATTTTAAAGTATATAAGGAGATTGTATAAAGCATATAAGAATATTATATTACTGTACAGATGGGACTTGAGCATATATGGATTTTTGTATGAGGGATGGGTATCCTGAGAACAATCTGCTCAGATACTAGAAGGAGGCTGTTCTTGGGTTAAAGGTGAACATGGTGAAGGTCATGAGAAGGGTATGAACAAGTGTCAAGGAAGCTTCTGTATGTATCTGGTATCCGATTCCTGTTATTATGGAGTGTGCTAGGGGCTTCTCAACCTGACTCCCCACTTCTCCCATGCTGGTCCTTTCTCTCCCCAGGAGGAAAAGCAGTTATGTTTGAGGTTGTCATTGAGTGATGTAGATACCTGTATGAGCACTTAAGAATTGAAATGTCTGTAAAAACCAAGTTCTGGAACAATCCTGCCAACTGCTCACTCTTTTCTTGATAAACACACACACTCAATTGGGAATACTTCTTTGCCTAAAGGAGTTGTGGCCGTTGGAAAACAAAACAAAACAAACAAAAAAAAAGCCAACTATCCTAGCTCTAAGTCTCTGCCACTTTCTCCTGATTTTGACTTCCTGGTCTCATTGCTGGCAGTCTGAGCTGGAGCGAGGAGGCCTACAAGTGCCCGGTGCATGCCTTCTCCCTACACATGACTGCTTTTTCTCATCTGGGCCTGTTCCCCACCTCTCAGGAAAAATCAGGAGGAGCCATAAAACAAGAAGAACCACATAATTTAGTGGTAAGAGCCTGGAGCTATGTTCTTGTTGAAGCAGTCTGCCTTTTAACCCTGTGTGATCTTCTGATCTTCTGGCAACAACTTGACCATGTTGCCTCAGTTTCCTTTTCTACAACATGAGAGAATCACTCAGCCCACGTTAGGTGGTTGCAGAGAGCAAAAGTGGGATCAAGTGAGATGTTGCTTTGGAAACTAAAAGGCACATTGAACAAATGAGATTTCTGTGATTAAAGAAAAAAACACAACTAGGAATAAAGAGATACCTCTTGGTGGTGATAGGAGTCAGCAGGATTGTGGACGTCCTCCTAACAGAAAGGAATCTGATGGAAGTGGGAGTGGATGACCCTGCCAACCATGTGGTATACCTCTCTAGATCCCTTGAAAGGGTGCACTCATCTGCAAGGATGCTTGCTGAGAAACCAACAGGACCCATGTGTATCTAGAGAGTCCCCCTTCTAATTCTGATTAACACAAAGGACAGAGAAATAGCTAATGGGACACTTGTCTCGGCTCAGACTGTGACTTGCTTGAACAAGTCACTTGAGAGTTCCTGCTTCTGTTTCCATCTGTTACATGAACCAATTTGACCTGATTTCTGGGGACTTTATATCTTTCATCTCCTGATTTGATCATTCCTCAAGACTTTCTGGATCCTGCCCTGTTTTTGCACCAAAGTCAAAAATGAGACACATAGTCATGGTAAATATAGATTTGCACATGCATGAGAACCAGGAGCAGAGACAGTGGAAAGCCCTGGTTATGGAGAAGGGACGTCAAGGACTCTCACTCGGAGGCCCAACACTGCCCTCAAGCAGGAGAATATTAATTCAAGTCCTCAACAAAAATATGTTAGGTTTTGTGCCAAGAATCCCATAACTGGGTTTCCACCAGCCCAATGTGGAATTTGTTTAATTTTGTAATGTTTTGCCAAGTAAAACAAAACATTATAGAACTTGGAAATGCTTTTCATATTGTTAGTTCAGCTTTATCATTTCTATGATTTATGTTTGTTACTTAATCTCTGGCAGCTTAAATAGCTTAACCTCTTGTTTGTTCCTTAATGTAGTATTTACTGATGTTAGGAAACATTTATATGGATAGGAAATTTCTAATTGGATCTCATGTGAGGAACCCTTTTTCTTTAGTGGGTTTTGAATAATTGCATCTCTGAGTCAGGGGATCTCTACCTTGGCATGGTTAACATACTGGATAGAATTGCGGTCCAGTCATCTATGATAGACTGCTATTGGAGAATCCCTGGTACTCTGTACTTTTTCATGGAGCCCAAAAATTGTCAGGTTTTTTTTTTTTTTTTTTTTTTGGTGGGGGTGTGTTCTGGCTCCTTACTGCTAAAAATAAGTCAGGGCTCTCCCTGTTGTTCTCTTATGGCTCTTTGTTGTTATTTCATGTAATAACACTCTTGACACCCTTCCCCCAACAACCCCCACACACCTCATTTGCTTGATTCTAGAGTTTACAACCAGAGGTGATTTTATTTTTATTTTTTTTATTTTTTATTGTCCATAATGAGTTGCATTATTCAGTGGGCAAACAATGAGTTGTTATCCCCAATTCCCTAACGCCCTCCTCCCCATCCCCAATCAGCTGGATATTCTCCTCCGTGGGCCATCTGGATCAGTCCCTGTGGCAGGGGACCCTGGATAGTTTAGTACTTAGCCCAGAGGTGATTTTTTACAAACATTATTGGGTTGGATTATAAACTATTTCTTCACCAAGGGTGCGGTCTGACTAAATTGTGAGATAAAATCCAAGACACCTAGCTCAATTAAGATAAATAATGGATAAATTCTTAATGTAAGCCTGTCCCAGTATTACTTGTGTATTTTAAAAACGTGTGACTATAATTCAAATGTAGCTGAGTATCTTGTCTTTTCACTGGGTCTTTCGTAGACCCTTTAGGATAGCAACAGACACAAGGGCACATGAAAGGAATACATAGGGAATGGAGGCTTAGGGTAGCTGCGTGGGTGGGGGATTTATAGGCTTCAGAGATGTGTCGGAAATAAAAAGGAACTCTTTGAGGTCCCAGCGTAGAGAAAGAGGCATATACATTTTTACATTTTTACAGCATCTGATGTATGAGTGACACTAGAATGAAAATAAGGCCAAAGGAAAGAGTGATGAATGTCCTAAGGAGGAGAGGAGGGGTGGGGTGGGGAACAAGTCTTTGCCTTCTCCCCATTCTAGTGATGATTCTAAAATACCTATGGAGGAGGGTTTGGGGCAAATGGTAGGAGTAATGGTGATGGTGAAGAGAGTATAGAAAACTTGTTTGGGGCTGGATAAATGGCTCAGCAGTTAAAGGTGCTTGCTTGCAAAGCCTGCTGGGTCTGGGTTCAATCCCTAGCACTCACACAATGCCAGACACACAAAGTGGTGCGTGTGTCTGGAGTGCATTTGCAGTGACTGGAGGCCCTGGTGCACCCATATTTATTCTTTTTCTACCTGTCTCTCAATTAAATAAACAATATATTAAAAAATGAAAGCCTTTGTGCCATGCTTGCATACCAAGCAAACTGTGTTCCATTTAAACTGTATATTTGCTTAAGGTTGGCTTAGGGGTGGCAGAGCAACATATAAGAAAGGCAATAAAGCCAAACCACATTTGGCGTAGCTACTGATTCATGTATTCTCAGCCAGCACAGTGAGCATCCATTGCACGCTAGGCTGTTTTCCTCAGTAAAGGAGAGCAGAATGGACAGTGAGCAATCTCTACACTGGGGGTGTGAGTTCTAGGAGGAAACAGCCTTGTGGGCACAGGCTCAGGGAGAACGGTGTGCTCCTTGGTGCTGAGGCATGTGGTGAGACTGAAATGCTGGCTGTTAAGAGTGAGGGGGAGGATCAGAGAATGCAAAAATCGTTGCACAGAGACCCTGCAGGACCTCAGTGTTCCATATCCTTGGGTGTTGAAAGACCCGTAGGCCATTTGTATGCTGGGACTGCACTGCCATTTAAGATGATGATGGGGGTGGACTCTAGGTAGATGGGAGGCAAGGAAACTAGGGCTAGAGAATAAAAATAGTAACAACAGGGAAAGGACTAAGTGGAGACTATATGGCTGACAGATACTGATGGTTGTCCATGGACCTGTTGGAGGATTGAGGGTTATGGTTGGGGGAGATGCTATTGCCCATCCCCAGCTACACATCAGGCTTCTCGCCACTGCCAGCACTTGAGGGTGGGAGCTTCCATCATGTCCTTTGTTGTGTCACGTAATTGGCAACCTATGGGTCAATAGGCTTACTTCATAAACTCCCATAGAAAGACCAGACTACTCCAGGCAGAAAGAGAAATTTCAATAAAAAGGAACCCACGTGTGTTGGTTGGGGTAAAACTAGAGAGTTGATTTGGGGAGCTAGAGAATACAGTTTAGCCTACAAGTGAAAAAGCAGATTATAAATGAGGAAAGACTAGGGGCCAGTCAAGCAAACAAACAAATAACTTATGAATCCAAAATCAAGTAAGCCCATGAGGGGAAAAATGGAAAATAAAATGAGAACATTCAGACCCACGTGAAAGTCAATGACTGCTTTCTCTGAAATCGGATTCTCTACCTTCTCTGCATCTATCCTGGTTGCTGTCATTGACATCCTCACAGGTGATAACAGTGGAGATGAAGGAGCACCTCAGGCCTGAGAGAGCAGGGGGTCTAAGAATGGTGTGGGACTTTGCTTTAGTGTGTGCTCTTTGGAAATGGGCATTGATTCTTAAGCTTGCCTCAGATTTATTATTTCAGTCATTTCACAGGCAAGAGCCACACACAAACAGCTAATTTTCACAAGAATCAGTCGAATGTTTTCTTAAACTGCAGACTTCCATATTCCAGGTATGCATTTCTTATGAATGTTTTTGAGATGATAATGATCTTGAATGGGCCTACTTTAAAGAGGAGAGCCTTATGGATTAATGTATGAGGGGAGAGAGAGAGAGAGAGAGAGAGAGAGAGAGAGAGAGAGAGAGAGAGAGAGAGAGAGAGAGAGAGAGAGAGAGAGAATGAATGACCACTGCCTGGAGCCAGGCTTTTTCAGTTTTCGAAAATGCCACTTTTGTATTGCGCCTCCAAAGATATTGCCACAGGGAGGAGGAAATTGCTGGAATCCAAAGGTTCTGCGTAGAGGGTTGGCTAAGCATGGCATCACGTAATAGGAGAAAACCTACTGGTCTCTGCATGCTGACTTCCTCCACAAATATGAGGGAGGAAACTCCTTACACCCCTGATACATTCACAACATGGCTTATCAGGGAGGGCAATCTCAGGGCACCTGCTAAGAGTTAAATAGGACCACTCCAGAGGTGAACAGGTCAAGAGATGAATGTGGGCTGCAGTAAAGCTCCTTGTCTGATAGACTCAGATAATATATGCAAGCCTTGGGTATGCTGGTCCCAGATCAGGAGGATAGGAGGCCAGTCACGGCACTCTTCCGCACTGGCTAAATGGCTAAAATGTCACTTTAGGTGACGTAGGTAGACAGGCAAAAGGAGCAGGTAACTACAATAGGCTCACCTGCCAGAACCAGAGACTCTTGCTTTCAAGGCAAATGTGTCTTCAGTGACACCTTCATTATTTCATCCAAAACTGAACACATTCCATCTCCTGGTAGGATCTGGGAGTCTCCTCTACTTCTAGCTGCCAAAGAAAATGATGTCCAGGCCCTGAACAAGCTTCTCAAATTTGAAGGATGTGAGGTACACCAGAGAGGTAAGGACAGAGCTCTAGCCCTGCCACCCCTCCCCCACCAGACCTCCCCAGGAGAGCCCAAGTCCTACCCTCTGTGTTGCCCCTGTTCCTTTTCTCGATAGAAATCTTATGGCTTTTTTCACTCTATATACCAGGAGCCATGGGGGAGACAGCCCTGCACATAGCTGCCCTCTATGACAATCTGGATGCTGCCATGATGCTGATGGAGGCTGTCCCTGAGCTGATCTTTGAGCCCATGACATCTGAGCTATATGAAGGTGAGGGCCCCAGGGTCTCAAGTGAAAGATATGGGGAAACCAGGGAGACCCTCGTCTAAATTATTACTCCAGAGTTGCTCCTGTGGTAGGTCTCATTGCACAGGCACTGAAACATCTGGTCCCAAATGGCTAGAAGCTTAGAGGAGGGGAAGAGGGAGAGGCTGGATGTTTTGGGAACCCTGAACACCCAAAGTGGCTTCGTTCTCTGATCCTGGCTGTCTTAGGGAAGAAGAATCATGGGCCAAATGGGAGGGATCCTTGCATGCTGCTGGGAACAGACTTGCAACTCACAGCTCTCTCTGGGTCAGGTCAGACTGCACTGCACATTGCGGTCATGAACCAGAACGTGAACCTGGTACGTGCCCTGCTGGCCAGGGGGGCCAGCGTCTCTGCCAGAGCTACAGGCTCCGCCTTCCACTGCAGTCCCCACAACCTCATCTACTATGGTGAGAGCCAGGGCCAGGCTGGGAGGGAGGTGGGGGGTTGGACAGCTGGGTAGGGGCAGAGGGATGACAGGCGAAGGAGGGCCTTGCCCTGAGTTCCATCTTCTGGGAAGCTGGGAGTGGCAGCCCTTTCAGGACTAGAGCCAGAGGCTGATTCCCCCACAACCCTCTGCAGTGTCCTTTCCTTGGGTTCTGCTGGGCAAGTAATCCCAAGCTCCTAGTTGACACATAAGAGGACTAGGAAATTGTGGTGTCGGGAAGAGTGCCCTCTTGTCTTGTGATCCTTCTTTCTCCTGCCATTGATTCTTCTATCCCTCTGTGTCCCCAGGGGAGCACCCTTTGTCCTTTGCTGCCTGTGTGGGCAGCGAGGAGATCGTGAGGCTGCTTATTGAGCACGGAGCTGACATCCGGGCCCAGGACTCCCTGGGTAAGAGCTGGGATGAGAAGGAAATGCTGGATGATGGTTGTGTGTGTGTTAGGTAGAGCCCATGTTGGTACTGACTCTAGGCCTGTGGCCACATGACATCCTCTGTCCTCCCCAGGAAACACTGTCCTTCACATCCTCACCCTTCAGCCCAACAAAACCTTTGCCTGCCAGATGTACAACCTGCTACTGTCCTATGATGGAGGGGACCACCTGCAGTCCCTGGAACTCATAACCAACCACCAAGGACTCACCCCTTTCAAGCTGGCTGGAGTCGAGGGCAACACCGTGGTGAGTCCCTAGCCCTACCTAAGGTGTCTCTCTAATGACTATCATCCTACCCCTCTGTGAGAAAATAGGTATGAACATATTCTATTCCCAGCTTTAACTGGAATTTCTCTCAGCCCATATCTTTCTTATCTCTGTTCCCTTTCTTACCCATTTATGCTGACTGGACTACTGAGGATTTAAACAGTCTATGTCCCATCCAGGGAATATGTGTTAGGCCCAAATCTGCCTAGTCTTCTCAGAACAGTGTCCTGCAGGTACCTCCCGTATTACCAGGCTCTACAGTGAGTCATAGGAGACTATCAACCTAGAATTCATTATGAACATGAATTTTTCTTGCTCCCCGCCTCCCAAAATTGTGGTCATTAAGTGAAAGCTACTCTACTATGCTTTCCAGTCCTTCTTCCTTCCTGGACTATGGTGTCCCCTCTGTTTATGGATCCTGGCAATCTCCACTCTCTTCCAGATGTTCCAACACCTGATGCAGAAGCGGAAACACATCCAGTGGACATATGGGCCGCTGACCTCCACCCTTTATGACCTCACAGAAATCGACTCCTCGGGTGATGATCAATCCCTGCTGGAACTCATTGTTACTACTAAGAAGCGAGAGGTACGGGGCCTACAAGCAGAGACACTGGAGAGGGGTGCCAGGGTCTGTTCCTACCAGGAAGTGAGAGGTATGAAGCCCTCTAAGCAGAGGCACTGAAAAGAGGTGCCAGGGTCTTGGAGCTATTCCTTTTCTGTGGTAGGCTCGCCATATCCTGGACCAGACACCTGTGAAGGAGCTGGTGAGCCTCAAATGGAAGCGGTATGGCCGGCCTTACTTCTGCGTGCTGGGTGCAATCTACCTGCTGTATATCATCTGTTTCACCATGTGCTGCGTCTACCGGCCCCTCAAGTCCAGGACCACTAACCGCACCAATCCCCGCGACAACACTCTCCTGCAGCAGAAGCTCCTTCAGGTGACCCCACAAGTAGCAGATGGGCAGGGTGGGACTCAGCTGGCTCTGTTTGCTCCCACTTTCCTGTCTTCACACCAGCATTTCTCTTCTTACTCAGATCTCTCTCTCTGATAGATAGGCACAGACTCCAAGTACACATTTATGCAGAAACACACATGCATTCTTCCCCTAGCAACAGCATTTGAGACTAGTCCATTCTAATGGGGTTAGGATGAACCTGAAAAGGCCAGTAGCCTTGGGAACCAGAGCATGCTGGGAAGAGACATGGATTCCCCCTTTGCTTTACCCATATATATATTTTTTCCTCTAGGAGGCCTATGTGACTCCCAAAGATGACCTCCGGCTGGTGGGGGAGCTGGTGAGCGTCTTCGGGGCTGTGATCATCCTACTGGTAGAGGTGAGGTGTGCACAGGATCCACTGAGAGACTGTCTTCTAAAGGAACCCAGCCTGGGTCATGGTCTATAAGCCCCTTTGTGTCTCCCTGACTTCTCTCTAGATTCCAGACATCTTCAGGTTGGGGGTCACTCGCTTCTTTGGACAGACCATCCTTGGGGGGCCTTTCCATGTCATCATGTGAGTCTCCTCCATCTCATACCCATCCTGTCCCTCATCTCACTAGGGCTCCTATTCCCCTCCCTGGATTCTTTGCCTCCAGAGAACTTTAATTCTCAGATATCATTCTGCTGTGGTGCATGGAACCCTGGATACTGGGTGTGTAAAGGCTGATTCAGAATGTGTGAGGACTGTTGAGGTGTGCTATCAGATCCCTGAGATGGTCGTAAACTCTTTTATTTTCTCCTTCCTGCCTTCGCCCAGTATCACATATGCCTTCATGGTGCTGGTGACCATGGTGATGCGGCTCACCAATGCCAATGGGGAGGTGGTGCCCATGTCCTTTGCCTTGGTGCTGGGCTGGTGCAATGTCATGTATTTTGCCAGAGGATTCCAGATGTTGGGTCCCTTCACCATCATGATCCAAAAGGTACAATGCCCCTTACCTGCTTCCTAGATAAAGGTCTCACTTGGTCCAAGGGTGATAAAATTCCTTTTCAGGGGCAGTGGGTTGGATAGTAAGGATATGAGGCTTTGTGAGCTCTCCCTGGTCTTTGTTGTGTATTGTTGCATTCCATCATTTAATTGTAACAGACCTTTAAGAATATTAAAATCATTTTTAAGACAGGGCACATAGATTTAGCCCTCCAGGCTATAACTTTCCAGCACATGCTGGGTGTGGAGCTGTTAGACTTCTCAGGGTGTAGACTCATTGGTCTTGGATGGGGCAGCTGCTCCCAAGGTGTGATGTTCTCCTGACCTCCTTCTCCCTCTAGATGATCTTTGGTGACTTGATGCGATTCTGCTGGCTGATGGCTGTGGTAATCCTTGGCTTTGCTTCAGGTAAATCACCTGTCCAGGGTGGTAGCTATGGAAGGGAGGAGCATGGGGGAACTTACAGCTTTTGAGTGAACATGGGGAAGGATGGGAAGGCAATCAGAGGAGGCTGTGCAATGTCAATGGATAGGGTCCCTGAGAGGTGAAGGTCAACTGGGAGTGTCAGGTACAGGTAGCTTCTGAGTAATAGAATACATAGAAGCATAATAAACCAAAAATTTGTTGTTCCTGGCTGAGGTAATGATGCGAGCTGAGGAGAATGGATAGAACAGATAGCAAATACCTGGTGATGGGCCAGTCATGATACGGTTGCCATGGTAACCCTCACCCCTTGGGTGGAGCAGCCTTCTATATCATCTTCCAGACAGAGGACCCTGACGAGCTGGGCCATTTCTACGACTACCCCATGGCACTATTCAGCACCTTTGAGCTGTTTCTCACCATCATCGATGGCCCGGCCAACTATGACGTGGACCTGCCCTTCATGTATAGCATCACCTATGCCGCCTTCGCTATCATTGCCACACTGCTCATGCTCAACCTCCTCATTGCCATGATGGGTGACACCCACTGGCGAGTGGCTCATGAGAGGGATGAGCTCTGGAGGGCCCAGGTGAGCCCTCTGGTGTCTGGGAGGGTTAATGCAAGCACCCTTTTCCTGCCCAGGAATTCAGAAAGCTCTGACAAAAGCAGGAAATGTAGATAGATGTTTGATAACTATGGCCCAGGATGCAAAATAATGCCAAGTGGACAGGAGACTTGAATTAGCAACAGAGCATAAGGAATCTCTGGGAGGAATCCTTATTGTTTTCTCAACAATTAAAACCTCATTCTTTACTAAAATAATCAAGAAGAAATAAAGCTAACAGTGGCTAAAGCTGTACTTGGTAAATTTTACTCCTAAGTAAGAATAGAAGTATCAAGTCTTCTTGACAATATTAAAATCTTTAAACTTGACCCAGAAAAAGCAGAAGTGTTATAAATGATGCCGATAAAACTTCCTGTAGCAGCAGCTTCTGTCTTCATGATGGCCATGAAGGACAATGAAATGAATGCAATCTTCATTTAAAATATACTTGGAAAAGAATTTATCTCAAGAAAAATAATTTCAGCAAAAATAGAAGTAGAAATACCATCACTGGAAGGCATTTAGATATGCTGTGTGGGAAACAAAGTAAAACCTAAGTGGGATAAATGGGGATTGCGAGGGGAAATATTTTCTCCATGAAAATATATTGATGTGAGATTTCCAAGTAGTATGTGTACATTTCTAAACAGGCTTCATGTAGGATCTAAACATTCTGAGGCCCATGAGACTCACTTGTATTTTCTTTATCCTTGTCCCTGAAATCCTTGGATCAAAGCCTCCCCTTCTTCCAAGGAGAAACTCAGTCACCCCCCTATATCCTGCCTGGCTTCACCATAATTTTAAAGTCACAGGGTGAAAAATGGTGGGGTTTCAGTCCCCACATCTCACACTACCATCTAGGTTCAGGAGTGTTGATGGAAAGCTGTGAGGCCCTGAGTTTCCTTGAAGTTGAACTATCCTTCTTCTCGGTCTTCTCCATTTCTGTCTGTACCCACTTCTTCTCTGACCTGCTTTTCTGTCTCCAAATGCAGGTTGTGGCCACCACAGTGATGCTGGAGCGGAAGCTGCCTCGCTGCCTGTGGCCTCGCTCTGGGATCTGTGGGCGTGATTATGGGTTGGGGGACCGCTGGTTCCTGAGGTAAGTGATATGCCCCCTGGTAGTGTTCCCTGTGTAACCACCTTTGCACAGTATCTCTCTGCTGAGATAACTTCCTGGTCCCAGAGGTATCATGGAGGTCTGTGCATTCCCTAATGTGGCTACTAAGAAAAGAGTCCCATTAGAAGCTTCAACCCTTAAGTATCTCAGAGTCAGAGGACCAGAGCCTACTGCTTCTTGAGGCCTGGCTATTGAAGGGCTGGTGTCCTGTCTGCCCACACCGGTTGTATAGAACTGTCAACAATGGTGGGGTTTGGGGACAAGGGGTGGACAGGAAACAAATGCTGGTTGTGGATCTGTTCTGCAACTCCTGGAACCTCTTACTCTGCCTCCCACCTACTCTCCAGGGTGGAAGACAGGCAGGATCTGAACCGACAGCGGATCCGACGCTATGCACAGGCCTTCCAGCAGCCCGATGGCTTCTGTTCTGAGGACTTGGACAAAGACTCCGGGGAAAAACTGGAGCTGGCCCGGCCTTTTGGTGCCTACCTATCCTTTCCTACGCCCTCGGTGTCTCGAAGTACTTCCCGCAGCAGCACTAACTGGGAAAGGCTTCGGCAAGGGACCCTAAGGAGGGACATACGAGGGAAGATCAACCGGGGTCTGGAAGATGGGGAAGGCTGGGAGTACCAGATCTGAAGGCTTGGTCTCAAGGAGGATCAAAACAAAATGAAAGAAAACAAATCAAAAGCTGAAAAACAAAACAAAAACTAGAAGTCGCATCCCCCAGGTACAAGTGGGGAAAGGACAGAGTAGCATGAATGTCAAGAAGTGTACTGGACATAGATGCTCTGGGTCTCCATGCCTCCTTCAGCATGGGTCAAAAGGAAGAAAGGGCTTTGGTCAGTCCTTGCCTTACTCCAAGCATCCCTTGTTCTCTTAAAGTTCCACTGCACATCTGAGCACTTTAAGGACAGGATTGCCCTCTCAGGCACCTGTCTCACCCTGGTCTTGTAAGTGGGAGGGGACAGAGCCTTTCCCATGGTGCTCCAGAAAACTGATGGGGGGTGGAAATGTCTTGTGGAAAGGTGGGTGATGGAGGGAAGACAGGCACCGATCTAGTCTAGGCATAAGGAAGCTGGGTGAGTCTTTCCACCTTCCCCCTTCCAATAAAGTCATTTCCTGATCCCTGCCCAGCTGCGTTTCTGCATCAGTGCATGGCTCTGCCCCTCCCCTGAAGCCTCCCTAGGCCCTCCTTGCAGATGGAGGCCTGGACACACCTGAACTTGCAAGTTCCCTTTTTTCCCTTTAATTTGGGAGAAGCTGATGGAAGGGGGAGGGTTGGAGGATGCAGTTTCTGGAGTGCTGGATTCAGCAGGCAGGCGTGGAGGCCAAAGTGGAGTCTGGTTTAGTCTCACGCATGCCTCCTCAGGCTTGTGTCCAGGATGGGCTCAGGGCATCGTCAGCTCATAGGTTCCTGCCCAGGCCTCACTCACACCTCCACTGAGCCCGGCTGCCGCAGGTGCTGCTGGAGAAGCTGGATGTTGTGCAGTAGCTTCTTCTGGTGGCCAGCCAATGTGATGCCCAGGGCTGGCAGGTCTCTGGTGGGAAGGGAGTGGATCAGATCTGGCCCAGCTCCTCCTAGTTCCCAGACCATGGCTAGGGCCCAGAACATGTGCCCGCCCACCTTGCCCCGCTTACTCCAGGCTGAGCTGAGCCACCTCACTGAAGGTGCAGAGGCCAAACTTGGAGAAGTTCTCCTGGTAGCACTCCAGTCCAATGGCTGAAAGCCAGGCCTGGGGAGAATCCAGGCAAGGAAAGTCCAAGGCCACAGGAGTCAAAAGGGCCTGGGAAGGCCTAAGGTGGGGAGGGGCAAGCAGGTCAAGGTTTCTTCTTCATCTCAGCCCTCTCTCCTCAGTTTTCTTTTTGGTTTACATCTACCCTCCCTGGCTTTCCCAGGCTCCAGCCCCAAGCTCCAGACCTGTCCCCAGAGTCCCCGTCAGCCTGTAGGGTGTCTGGCTTGCGAATCATCTTGTCAAATGCGGCCACCAGCTGGTCAAAGTGAGGCCGTCGAGCACGGTCCTTCTGCCAAGTGTCCAGCATCAGCAGATGTAGTCCAGGGGGACAGCCTGGAGGTGGTGGGAGCCGGAATTCTTGCTCTATTGCATTTAGTACCTGAGGGTCAAGAGAAGTATATGACGGTATGAAGATATTGAGAGAAAGGTTTGTTAGGAAAGGGATGGGCTGAAAACAAGTGTAGCATTAAGCTTATTGGGAAAGGAACTCAAAACAATGGGGTACTCTCTCCAAGAGATCTGAGAATATGAATGACTCAGAAAAGGGTGGGCTCAAAATAGGAGAGCCCGAGAGGGGTCATGGTGTGGAATAAGCAAACATTCTGGTCAAGTTCACCTCCTGCTCACTCATGTCCCAGTAGGGCCGTTCTCCGTAACTCATCACTTCCCACATAAGTATTCCAAAGCTCCAGACATCACTGGATGTCGTATGCTTGCCATGTGCAATGACCTCTGGGGCTGCCCAGCGAAGTAAACAACTTGAACCCTGAGAGATAGAATCATAAGTCACAAAACCAAGAGTCACACATGTACTGAGCAACCGTTCTGTTCAAATATGTGTTAAGGGTATCACATCCAGGATCTCATTTAGTCCCCTTAGTAGCCCTGAAGGGAAGCTGATGTCAAGCTGTAGAAAGGAAGGCCTGCAGAAAGTGAACCCAGGCAAGGTCATGGGGCTGGAGAGTGGAGTATTCAGGATTTGAACACAGCTCTGTTGACTGCAGGCTGTGAGACCTCTGTTAGGGAGCAGGGGAGTTGGTGCTAGAGTTTTGCAGGTCTCTTGTGCTCACAAGTCCCCTTTCTTTGCCTCATTCCTAAAGTTACTCAATTCCCCTTTGCTTAGGTCTTCCTCTCCTCACCACATGGGTGAGCCTCCAACCCCTATGCACTGTGATATCCCACCTGTGGCCCCCACTCCAGATGCTGGCTTTCTCTACAAGACTTGCTGAAAAAGACAGCGCCCCCAAGGCCCTGCCCTCACCTGAGGACTGTGGCCAAGCCGAGCCACCTTGCACACCAGGTGGCTATTGACCAGCACGCTTCGGGCCGAGAGTGCGCGGTGTACAAAGGCAAAGCTGGACAGGTACTGCATGGCGGCAGCCACTCCCCGCTGCATGGCCACCAGCTGCAGGCTGCTGAACTGGCCTTCCCGCTGCTGAGGGGCAGAGGGCAGAGGTCAGCAACAAGTGGACACACTGTATGGCAGACATTGGTATAAGAGGACATTTGGGAACAGGAGGTAGAGTGGGGAATGAGAAAATAGAAGGATAAAGACCACCCTACGTGGTGGTATAGGAGACAGTAAAAGTTCAAGGTGACATGACATCCTGGAAGTGGTGAGAGCCTCTGGGGTTCCTGGTCCCAAGGACCCTCACTGGGTAAAACTGACCCTGAGGAAGCAGTCCAAGGGTCCCAGCTCCATGAGTTCTGTCAGCACCATGAGGGGCCTGCTCTTGGTGACCACGCCTTCTAGCCGCAGGATGTTGGGGTGCTGGAACTGGCCCAGCAGGGCAGCCCGACTAAGGAAAGTCATCTGTTGGCTCTCAGCACCCCCTGCCCACAGGGCCTGGATGGCCACAGCCTGTTCTCGCCGTCCCCGGGGTTGCAGTCGGCCCCTGCGCACTTCTCCAAAGGAGCCTGGGAGAACAGTTGTAGATGGAAGGAGGGATCAAGAAAGTGTCGGGCTGTACTTAGAGGGGCTGTCCAGAAGCTCCCACATACTCCTTGCCCCTCTAGTACCTGCGCCGATGACTTCCTCAATCTTGACATATGCAGGGTCCACCTCCCGGGCAAGTTCTCTGATGGCTTGGTAAGGGTCTTCGTATGTGGAGGGGTCAATGTAATATTTTACCCCAAGCCCTAAAGGATGCAGTGTGCTATAAAGGTGTAATACAAGCCTGGGAGCCCACACACCACAGACATATCCTCTCACTCCCAAAAGGTAGTGTGAAGGAGCTCCCTGTACCTCCCCAGGCATATGGCCAACCCCCGGCCTCCAAGCCCAGCATCCTTCTCTCTCCACTCCCCAACCTGGACTGCTGTACTGCTGCAACTGTTCAGTGTAGCCGGTCCCACGCCGCTTCCTGAGGGACAAATCAATAGCCTGGAATGATACCATTTCTGCCCCTTTGCACCTGTCCGCCCTGGCTAGGCAGGCAGCCCTGCAGCCATGGGTCTAAGGATGGAGGGGCTGCTATCAGTTCCCTGCTTTCCTCCTCTGCAACAGCTAGTGGAAGAAGGGCATGGCAGGGGATCTCTGCAGAGGGCCCCAGGGATGCCAAAACTTGAAAGATAGTGGGGCAGGTCAGATAGGAGTGGCAAGGGCCTCACCTCTGGAAGATGACAGCCAGCACCGTGATGGCTGCCAGCAGGAGGAAGGCCAGGGCCCCCAGGATGGAGCCAATTACCAAGGACAGCTTCTCTGGAAGCTGGGAGGACAGCTCACCTGAGGGACCAGTGCTAGGGTCAGAGGATGGCCAGGCCTCCTATGCAAGCATGCACCTGCACCCTGAACATCAGCAATACATGATGCACACATCTCACATCCACACACAGGCACATGCACCCACTTCCAACCTTTCACATGCAACAGGTCTATATACACGTTCACACTGTATGCATTCACACCTGAACCCCACCCTCATTCATCCCCCATTACACCCTTCTCCTAGATAGCCCCTGAGATCAAGGGTCTACCACAGCATTCTCCTTTCCCAAAGCCTATAGTCTGAAGGCTTCTGGGTCAAGGTTTGTAGCATGGACAGTCCTGGGCCTCTCTTCACTCTCCCTTGGCCTTCCCGCTGCTCATATAGGCTTCCCCTCACCTTGAGGCAGTGTCTGGAAATACACTTTGCCTCCATAGGGGCCATGGCCAGCTGCAGTCCGTGCTCGCACCTGGAAGCCATAGATATGGCCTGGGCTCAGTCTTGTCACAGTGGCAGTGTTGGTCTCGCTGGTCATGGTGAAGGAGTGGGATTCATCTTCTGCCTGGGGAAAACCACCACTCGCAACCTGCCAGCCAGGCTCCTCATTCCTGCTTTTTCCCAAAGCTCCCACTCCCCTCCTCAGCAACATCTCTGCTTTTCTAGCCTTTTGCCACCTCTTCTTGTCCCAGGCCACCACCATCCCCTTGTGGGGTAGTGTGTGCTGGGAGCTCTCACTGGCCCTGCTGTTACCTGGTCATAGTAGCGGAGCTGGTAGTCAAGGATGTTCCCATTTGTCTGGTCAGGCTGTGGCCAGGACACTGTGATGCTGTTGGCCGCCCGGCTCACCTGATGCACCACAGGGACTGCAGAAGGAACTGAATTGTAGGGTGGAGAGGTTATCAGGGGGCTAGCACTGGGGGTCCAACTGAAGAGGTTGGCTGGAGGGCAGGGATGGGGAAGAAGGATACTGAGGAGTGAGACAAGGTGTCCCCAGAGTGGAGGGAAAGGACTCACCTTCATGACTGGTGCTGACATTGATGGCTGCAGCCTGAGGAGGATCAGGGCTGAGCTCAGACACCCCATTGACAGCCTGCACTTCTAAGATGTAGGGTACATGTGCTCGGAGTCCTCCTACTAACACTCGACTCTCTGTCAGACCCCTCTGGCGGGGGTCAAAATGCACCTCATCCCTGCAGCGGCGACAAGTGGCCCGGCTGCTGCTGGGCTCCTGATGTCCTCCACACTCCTTGCACACCACATTGAAGAGCAGGTCCCCTCTGCCACCCAGCTCCTGTGGCAGGCGCCAATGCAGCATGAGGGCTGAGCCTTGCACTTCGAACCAAAGCTCTCTGGGAGCTGATGGAGGGCCTGGAGGGGTGTGCATTGGAAAGTTGTGGGTGATGATCAAGGAAGGAAAGAAGCCAGAGGGTGCAGCCAGAAAACCATGCACACAGAGGGAGGGAGAAAGCAGAAAAGGCCAGGGAGGGGGCAAGGAAACAGAAGGTACTCCAAATTCTATCCCCTTGTTTGGCCATGTTGTGTCATGCCCCCCCCCCCAAATCCCACCACACTGTAACGTTCTTTTCTGGGCTGGGCCGACACTCACCAGTGCAGGGAGCCTCGGGTGGGTCAGAACTGGCCCTGTAGAAGCCTTGGAGACAGGGGCAGATGGGGGCTGCAGGGTCAGAGGAGTGGCTTCGGGCTGGGCATGGTGAGCATGGGACATTTCCAGCCAGGGCCTTATAGGACCCCTCAGGACAAGCTGAGGTGGCAGAGGGGAGAATGTGGTGTCACACTGACTCCATCCACCCACCATGTATGTCCAATGCATCTGCACACAGTATCCTCTGTGTCCCCAAAGCTGGTGCCCTTTGATCACTTCTGAGACCCATCCCCACCTCTTCCCCGAGGCACATGCTTATTTAGTCAGAGGACAGAAGTGCATTTCTATTGATGAAAGAACAAGGTGTGTTGGGGGCTGAGGCAGGGCAAGCCAAAGATGTGGGTGTTTCAGGCTTGGTTGCATAACTTCCCTCTGTTATCATTATTCTCCTTAGCATATCCATTGCTACCTTCTACCCACTTCTCAGCCACCAACCCTTCTGCAACAAACCCTCCCAAATAGATGGCAGGTGGGACAAGGGACCCCATCCCAAGGTAACTCAGGAACTGAACAACATTCTCTCCCCATCACTTCTTAAGCCTGTACATAGCCTTGGAATATATAGCAACTGGTGCTGAAGGCTGCAGAAATTTCAGATGAGTGGGTGTGAACAAGTTTATATGTTTGAGAAAATAAAATTGGTGACAATGAGTCCTTCCATAACATGGCTTATTGGAACCTTCTGGTGACAAAGGAAGTGTAGGGTATTCAGGAGAGAAAGCCAAGATCAGGGGAAGGTGGAAATGGCTCTCACCTTGACAGGCCTTGTCTCCACGTGCAGGCTGGTGTCCAGGCTGGCATCGGCAGCCTCCGACAGCGACCATCCACCTGCCCTCCCCATTGCAGTGTAGCCTAGGGGGGCTTCCCCCTGCCTGGCCTCCCACTCCATCTTCCTCTGGCTCTGCATGAGCTATACAAGTGCCCACGGCTGCCACCAGAGAGGCCCCACCAGCTCCACTGGCCTGAGTCTCAGGAAAAGAGGCAAAGGCACGCAGCATGGAGGGACAGGTGTAGGAGAAGAGCTTTACTGCTACGAGGGCCAGGCAGGCCCCTGTGTCCTGGAAGGCCACATAGAAGCCTCGCTGTGTAAGGGGCCCAAAGCTGCGCTCTTTGACATTCAGCTGCAGCCCCACTCGCTGGCCAGTTCTGTGGGGTCCCACAGGCCATGAAGAGGAAGAGGAGGAGGAGGAAGAGGCAGGGAAGCTCTCATCAGCGGCAATTGTGTCCACCTTCGTCCAGCGCTTGAGATGCCAGGCTGAAATGCTGTCGGTGCTATCAGGTTCCTCAGCCTGCCGGTAATAGAGAGTGAAGGTCTCCCGGCAGGTACCTCCACTCACACCTAGACTGGAACATGCCCGAACCGAGAAGTGGAGGCGGATGTGTGCCCTCTGGGCCCCTCTCCTCTCCACAAAGTGTGTCTGCAGCCAATTGTCCTGTCCCGAGCCTGGAGGGCCCCCTGCCACATGGCATGCCTCGAAGGTCCGGGTCAGGCGTCGCTGATCATCTAGCACACTGACTTCGTCCCACTGCAAGACCAAGAGAAGCAATAGCTGTTCAGGGATTGGACAGGGACATGGGAGTGGGGCAATGAAGGGAGTTATGTCAGTTTCATTGAGACTTAAAGAGTGACAAGCAAAGCAGGGAGATGTACTATGAAATTCTGTTCCTCCCCATGGAAGGAGTCTTATTTCATGTACTTCATCCAGGGTTTCTTTCCTGAACCCCAATCTTTAGAAATTCTTTAAATCTCTAAATTCTTAGAAATCTCTAAAGATTGGGATTCAGGAAAGAATTAGTGAGGGGCAGAGGATGGGTTCCGAAAGAAGAGGAACACTTACCCCACCTGGTGGGTAGGTAAGCCAGCCAATCTCAGAGGTTTCTCCTGTGGTGTCCAGCAACACCTCTGCTCAGAGATAAAGGGGTACACAGTGCAAAGCTTCCAGTGGGCACTACCACTCCCCACTCCATGTCCCTGAAGAACCAAAGACCATCCTGCCAAGGTCCAAGGTGCCAGCAGGAGCTCAGCTGTTTGTGAGGCTCCTGTCTAAAATACTTTGGACATGTCTGGTGACCCGCCTCCACAACTTCTTAGGTGTTTCACTCTGAAACTCTGCTGTTTCTGAATCTCTTCCTTTCCCACCCACACTAGTCCCCACTGACAGGTGGGGGCCTCCAGCCTCCCCTTCTTCTTACCTTCCAGAGCCAGAACTGAGTGCCCCAAGACCAGGACCCACAGGCTGCACACCATGCCCACTGCTCTGCTCCCTGACTGAGCAGCCTCCTCAGCCTCAGTAGCCATGGGGCATCTTCAGGGCCCCCACCATTGCCTTGGCCACCACCCTGCTCCCAGGCGGGGCTACAGATTTTCCAAGACTTGCAGGCAAACTTGCTTCCTAGAGAGAGGAGAAGAAACCACATTTTCATATACGGTCCATAGGTATGACAATGTGTTCCTCTACAATTCTCAAAACTGTCCTGACACAGTTTATAGGCTGAAGCTACTCTCTTGAGTCTGCTGTGAAAACACCACTTTCTTGTCGGAACATGTGCCAAGCCCCCCACCTCTCTTCCCTGCATAACTGTGCCCCAAGGTCCTCATTCTTAAAGGATAGCACAGTCTTACCCTCTTGATCCTGAAGGAGTTACTTCAGTTCTTTTCTTCCCTTATCCTCTTCCCTTCCCCCTCCCTGTATGGCAGTGAGAAGGTTCTGCTCATGAAAGGCTGGTGGGTAAGAAGCCGCTCTGCCCATATGGATTCTACAAATGTTCCCCATGCCTTGGCAGTACTGTGCTGGACACTCAGGATATTTCAGAGAGCCAGTGAAGCAAAAGGGACACAGAAAGATGGCTGTGGGGTATGAAGAGAGGGAGGGGAGGAGAAGAGATGTAAGAAGAGCACAGGCACAAAGATTCCGAAAGATAAATGAGGCCGAGTAAGGAGGGGACAGAGAGAGAATGTAGGTCTGGCACACACTCTGAACAAAGATTGTCTCGCTCAGGGGCATGTGTTTCCCTGTGGCTTACAGCAAACTAAGCACGTAGCTTAAACATGTGAAAAAATGCTTCTTGTTGGTTCACATTTGAAGGAAGGCACATTAGAACAACAGTGGCATGCTGTTCATGAGGCAGGATGTCTGCGCCCTTGCCATGATGAGACCCTTGAGATCCTTACCTGCAGTGGGATGGGATTAAAACCTACAAGATAATTAGGTCATGAGAATTTACATGAATGGACTTAGTATTCTTATGAAAGGTTTTTCTACCCCTCTCTCCACTTTGTGAAGACACAGTGAAGAGAGTAATGCATCTGGGAAAAAGGCCTCAGCAGTTGGACCATGCTGGAACCCTGATCTCTGAACAGCCCCCACAGCATAGGGATAATTCCCATTTCTTATAAACCACCCCATCTATGGAAGTTTGTGATTGCAGATTGAAATGACTAAGACATCATTTTTAGCTACATGGTAGCTACCACACAGCGTGGGACAAGGTATGGGGAATTTAGTGTTTTTTTTTTTTTTCTGTGCAAAAGAATTCACATTGGAAGACTGGTTTTTTGGAGACCAACCGGCAGTCTGTTTCTAGTACCTTCACTTCTAAGAATTTCATCAGACACCATATACTTGGACAATATTTTTTTAAACAAGGATGCTCATGAAAAAAAGATTGGGGGGAAATTGAACCCAGGACCTTTCCTATTCTAGGCAAACTCTGTGTCACTGAGCTACATTCCCAGTCATACGAGCTGCTTATAGGGGAAAAGACTGTGAAGAAACTACCAATAAGAAGATGGTTTGAAACTATGCCACTTTCTTAGTGAATATGCACTGCTATGGATTGATATGATTTGTCAAGTGAAAGTACTGTGTATAGAATAGTGTAAAGCAAGCTCCCAGTTGCTAACTTCAGATCAAATATAATCATATGTATGAAAAGATATTTACAGGAGGATACATACAACTTGGGAAGAAAGGAAAATAAAGGGACTGGGAATATGTTTTCCTTGTATCCACTTTAATTTTGATATTAAAAGTCTTGCATATGCATGATCCTTTCAACTATGTAATGAAAAATTCTGTCAAAACTCTAGATAATAACGGTTCAGTAAAATGAATCAAGTAGTGCTTATGCCCTTAGAGTGGCTTTTAGAATCTACATTATAGCTACTTGCTCTATGCCCATAAACTTTGTGTCTATGAACAGGGGCACAGATACCTCCAGAGCCACAGGGAAAACCAGCTCCAGTCCTCTGCTGAATCTAAAGACTGGTGGTACTCAGTTCTTCTCTGCAATACTGTCTCAAAAGTCCATGTAGCAGGATTCATTTATTTCTGCTGAGGAGAAAAACAAGAGAGTGAAGAGAAAAACAATATCAACAAACTGAATTAACTGGATACGAAGCTGGTCATTGATCGCAATAAAACCAAAGTTTAACTGAAACTATATTTAAGTGTAATCAATGTGAAAGTTTTAATTTAATCCCTACTTGTCCAATATTTTTGTAATGCTGCTGTGTGTCATAAGATGAGCCCTTTCATGACATCCCTACGAAGACAGCCCAGAGAGCAGCCTTTTCTACGCACCTACATGCTGTTTTTTAGTGGGCAACTAGTCACTGAAAGTTTCTTCTCATATCTCTTATCCCCATGTGTGAAATAGTCAAAACTCAGAACCCACACAGACAAGCAAATAAGTATTTCCTAAGGAACAGAGATTCCTGCAGATACTGTCCTAAGTGTTAAGAGTATCCCTCACAGATTCAGCAAGGCTCTAGAGAGGGGCAGAGGGGCCATGCAATGGAGCATACACGGATCTCTTTACTTCCATAATGCTGGCTTCAGCAACAGCTGTTTATAAACGTCCTGAAGTGATTCATATGGAGGTGCAACCCCACCCCCAAATTTCAGGGTCTTAATGTGGAGGCATCCTTGATACACCAAAGCAAATCTGAGCCACAATCTTTAGGGACACTGTTATCAAGAACAGAAAATGCCAGAGGCAGCTTTTAAACAATGAAGGCTATTTTACTATTTGCCCAGAAGATATGCTTCAAAGTAGCCTCTCTCAGGCAGAACATGAATGGGCTCTGTAATCTGTACAAAGAAGAAACAAGAAACAATAGCCACAGTTCCTTCTTAAACTTACAACTAGACACTCACAGAAAAGGGATAATAAATATTTTGGTAATATCTTACATGGATTTGTTTGTTTGAGAGCAAGATTATTTGAAAAGGCACTACAGATAAGATCAGTTGTACAATATGGAACATCCTAGAAGGTGAAGAATGGCAACCTTGCTTCTTGCTTTGATAACCCACAATATAAGCAACACTGCAGCTTGTGCCTGTAATAAGGTGTGTAGCCTAAGCGTGCATGTTAGTGTCAACCTGAAGCTGGCTTTTCCTCAGAAGATTCAGAAAAGAGTAGAACCAATTATGAAGTATGCTAAACTCATACAGCTCCTCCCATCAAGAATCAGAAAGAATAAAATGGAGATATGGCAGGTGGACTGCAACTTGAGTAATCTTTCTTGAAATTTTACTAAGAGCAAAGATATACAATGAAATGAAATGATTGCATATCTTAAGTGCCTAGAAGTAGTTTGATATTAAATGGGAATCATTTTCAGAGTCAAGCCCAGAATATTGAAAGTTAAAAACAAGTTTCTCTGAAAAAATATATTGCTGAGTCAGAGTAGAAAATTAGATTAGTTCTGGCTAATCCAAACAACAAAGTCTCTTATTTTTAATACACACAAATAATCACAATGGGTCTATTGCCAGAATAAAAATAAGCGAGTGGAAACCTTAAGATATGAAAAAAGTGATGTCAACTAATTCATGGCACTGCAGATTCTTCTGAAGGAAGTATCAAAGGTAGAAAAACAAGTGACAAGACATGGGTACTCCTCGTGTCTGGAATAGTAAAAAGGCAAGATTTTGCACTTGACTTTCAAACGTGGCGTTGCTAGCTGTGGACAAGGCACATCTCTTATATTTGATCCAGAAGCGCATCTTGGGAACAGCTTAACATCTTGTACTACCCAGGGGAGGAGATCAGCTGCCACCTCCTCCTCCTAGCCTGCCTGAGATTCCTGCATCTACCTTAGGGTCAACAAAGAAGCTGGCCAGAGTTTAGAAACCCTTTCCCTAGAGAAAGTGCTGCTACTGATCTCAATTGGGAAAGCATTCATGCTTCAGATGTGTGTTAGGTTTTAAAAATACAAGGTACCCATAGCAGCAGTAAAATGATAGCTCAGGAAATGATGCTAACTAGACGGACACACTTGTGTGTGACAAACATTGCATTTCATAGTTGGTATTATTTTCTCCATTCCTTTTCTGGATGCATCACTTTCTTTTCATGGGATGGGGACACTACATCTCAGAACTGCTGCATGCGTTTGCTTGACAAAAGTTAAGGCAGGATCATAGGCAGAAAGGTGATATTTTGTTTGCAGAAACTGACAAAATTAGAGAGTTGTAGAATATTAGCTTATAAAGTATGGCTTGTGAACTCTTGTTCTCAATGCAATTGAAAGATTTAAATGTAAATTAAATCAGCCAATCTGTAAGAGATTTAAAAAAAATTAACTGTGCTTAAATTACATGCTAAATATGTTACTTTTCTGAACAAACAAAATCCAGTTTATTTAATAGAGTTTATGCACCTCACTCTAAAAAGTAATTTAAAAAATTAAACAACGCAAGCTAAAGCAGCTCACAGCGAGGTATGACAGAGATATATTGGATCATTAAAAGTGGTTACTGTAGGAGGATGCTAGGTGGGGATAATTAACTTTGTCTTACATATGTCTAAAGGCCTTTATTTTTGTTGTTGTTATAATACCTAATCTTTCTAGTAAAAATCTAAACAAATAAAGGAAAATGCTTTTAAAACCTAGACAAATAGAGCATATGTTTATATTTAATCCCTTCTTCGAATCAGTCATTTAGGTTTCTAAATATCTAGGAATTCTCAACTCTAAGAAGACATTAGAGATGAAGAGACAGTAGAAGGAGAGAATGAATGAGGCGAAGACAACAACAAAGGTGACATGACTTTTATCCTGGGATGTGCTTCAGCTTTTCTCCCGAGAAGTTCACAATGCTCTGCTTCTCTGCCATGAAGTAAAGAACCATCTACAATGGGACAGGGGAACAGAAGAAACTGGGCCTCACTGGTGGCAAAAGGTGCCCAATCCAGACCAATTCCACAGGACAAAGCTGCTGCTGTCCAGAAGGCATGGGGAGTGTTCCAAGGACCAGAGGCAAGTGGTGTGAGGACTCCTGTGATCTCTGGGTTGGCTCTCACACCTGTGAGCTGCAGGGTCAGTGTAGGAGGGGTCAACACCATGGTTTGCTCCTCAGTCCTGCAGCTGTTAGACTCCCAGGAAATTCCAACATAATCCTTGCTCAGTTAGTTTACTGCTGCAGCTCTACCCTTTAATCTGTGCCCTGGAGATCTCTGGTAAGCTCTCTCCGTGTTCTGGCCTTCTGCCTCAAAAATGGATCCCATCAGGCTTTAAGGCAGTATCCAGGACAGAAAGGGAGGAGGTCGCTGTCCTCTGGCTGTTGATCTCCTGCCCCCAGGCTGGAGAAGCCAATTTTGAGGTTATCCTGTGTCCCTTGAGGCCTTGAGCCTCTGAGAATGTCCCCCACTGCACATGTGCCTCCCACTCCTGGGCTGTATAGCCAAGAGAGGCTTTTAAAATGCAGGCAATGTCTGGGTCTAGACAGACAGCCTGGGAGAATGAGCCTGTCTGACCGTGCCCTGACTGGGGACATGCAGAGCTCTGGAAATGGCACAGTGAAGGTTCTGGGACTAGTGGCAAATGCGCATAGGCTCTGAGCTCTGAAAGATAGTGGAGAAAGCCCTGAGTGCCAGGAGCAGAACCTGTGTCAGATGCCTGGGGGGAATTTATGAGATGAGGTGGGCAGCAGCAGGGAGCTGGGAAGTGTGTTTGTGTGTGTCCCAGCATACCACCCAGGGTTGCTTCTGCAGGGGATCCAAGAAGGACTTTCTCTTGCCTGCTCTAATCCCTAACTGGCTGTGAGCTGTTCTCCAGGGAAATTCTGCCAAAGAGGCACCTGGACAAGGAAAGGAAGTGAGCAGAGAATAGAGAAGGGGGAGCCAAGGCTTTGTTCTCCAGACACCTCCATACCCCTTCCACCTATAGTGGAGAGTAGGGTATATGGACAGGAGACCTGGCCCAAGTCAAAGAGCTCATGAGAGCTGGGACAGTCTCTGTGCCAGAGGAGGATCCTGTCTTTCCTATGCTCAGTCCCTCGGACCTGTTACTCCAAGCACCTTGGTAACTCTATGGTCATTGCCAACCATCTCATACCTGGGCTGGATCAAGAGCCTTCAAAGGAGTCTTCTACCCCAGGTCATTAGGCATGTCAAAGGGGTGCCCATCCCAATCCTCCTCCAGGACAAAAGGCCCATTGCTCCACTGAGCTGCCTTGGTTTTCTGGACTGTGAACAGCTCTCACTCCTTTCTACAGGTTCCAAGCCAGCACATTCCCTTCCAGAGCCTGAGTCAAGTTCCCCTGGCAGGTGGAGAGCCTGGGTTAACTGATCAGGAACAGGCAGGGCAGCTCTTCTCCATGGGCACTGCCAGGGACATTACAACATCAGCTATGCTGGGCCCATGCCAGATCCCCCAGGGATGGGAGGAGAGAGGGTGCCAGACGGCCAAGATCAGTGGGCAGGGGCAAAGGCAGCCTGGGCCAAGCACCCAGATGCAAAGAGGGGGTGGAGCTGGAGCTGGAGCAGGAGGCAGGCCAGAGACTGGTTGCAACTGGGTTGGTGGTGGTAATGGCTGGGGAGCAGGATCCAAGCCACCACCTCCAGGCTTAAGGAGGGCTAGTATGCAGGGGGTCCTGTGAGGAGCTGGGGACAGGTGTGGATCGCTCCCCTGGCTCCTCCCAGCTCTAAGGGCATTGGAGAGATACCACAGGAGTCAGAAGGATGGGCAATCCTTTCCTGAACGCTGGGTGCTTGACCTCTGCGAGGTTAGGATCCTCTAAGGAGAACCCTAGGAGGGTCTCTGGAAACCTGAAGGCAGGTTTCCAACAGCCAGGGTAGCCTGCAGCAGGGAGGGCTGAGGAGGGGCTAGTCCCTCACCCTTCGTGAACCCGCTCTTGCCCTGGGGAGGGTTACTCCATACTCCCCTGGGAAGCTCCCCAGGGTGTGCACAGGCCCAGGCTAGGGGGATCTTCCATTTGCAAATCTTCATCCCTCGGACTCCAGTCCCATTATCTTCCGACCTCCCAATCCCTAAGCTCACCTTCAAGCTCCGCAGGTCTGAGCCCCCGAGGCCCCGCGGCTCACGGATCTCCCCCTGCGCCGCACGCGTCCTCTGGGGTCTGGGGACCCCGCTGCCCCGAGGCCCACGTCTCCACGTCGCCGGGAGTCTCTGGGATTCTGGGGTGGACTGGAGGCTGGAGGCAGGGGCTGCTCCAGAGGCGGGGCCCCAGGGAATCGTGCGGGGGCCGCTGTCGCGATTTCAGCTCGGTCGCGGGTCCCGACGCCCGCGGATCGCGAGCGCCGGCTGGAGCGAGCGCAGCCCGGCCCGCCCCCTCCGCGTCCCTCCCCGCCCGGCCCGCCCCTCTCGGCCCTCCGGCCGCCCTCCCCGCCTGTCCCCTCTTCCGGGAGCCGATCCCGCCCTCCCCGGTCTCGGCGGAGGGTGCGCGGAGCCGGTTTCCCGGTCCGGGGGCGCGGGGGAGACGCGGGGCGCGCCCTGGGCCCGCCCGTGCGTGCGCTGGGGAGGCCGCCTCCTCCCCGGGTCCCGGCCGGGTTAGAGGACGTGGGTCGCGGGATGGCACGCGCGAGGGCCCCGGAGGAGCCAGCTGGCCCGGAGGAGGAGGATTTCGAAGCCTCTGGATGGCGATCGGGCATCCGCGGAGCCAAACGCAACTGGCTGGTAGCTGGTGATGGCCGGGGCAGGGCACCAGGCAACAAGGCGCCCCTAGCGCCTCGCCTCCCCTTCGCCTTTAACTCTGGGAACTAAACAGTGGGGCTCCCACTCAGGTTGGAACTAAGGTGGGCGTGGGCAGAGAAAGAGAGAAAGAAGAAAAGAAGGGGTGGAGGGGAAAACAAATCTCAGGGGTACCGAGGAGGCAGGGCAGCTAGAGGGGGAGGAGAGAGAGAAGAGAGAGAGAGAGAGAGAGAGAGAGAGAGAGAGAGAGAGACGCGCGCGTGGGGAGGAAAACATCCCTGTGCCAGCCTCAAACTCGGGTCCCTTCTGGTGCCTGGATCTGGGCCAGCGTTGGGGCCTCTGAGTTGAACCAGCCTCCCCTTCATCCTCCCCCAGGGGCTGGGATGCTGGAGGCCCAGAAGGGGAAGTCCTGCTGTCTAGGTGCAGGGCTCGGGCAAGTCTCTGCACCTCCGGGTGCCTCCTCCCTGGCTCGCACCCCACAGAGAGCCTCCTTACAGTGATGAGAGGCGATGCAAAGTGCTCTCAGTCGGTGCCTCGAGGCAGGATTGCGTGACGGTGGGGGTGCCACGAGGAAGAAGGTTTCTCACCCACCCCTAACCGATTCTTAAAGGGAATACGGATTGGGGATTGGGGTCTTTTGTTTAGGTCCTACAGAGCTGGGTTGAGGCCTTCGCTTGAAGTGTTGCTACCACCTGCTGGTTCTTTTGGGGAACGCAGACCTCTTGCTGAATTCCCTCTGGGCATTTTTTTTTTTTTTTTCTTATCATCCTGTCCCATCTTAGTCTCCCTCTTTGACTTATTCAAAGGCATGCTTATGAAAACATGAACTGCAAACGAGCTGGTCTGGTAGCAACTGGTATTCGAGGAGCCCTCAGAAATCAACGAAAATTGTGAAAGGGATCTCTGAGCCAACATGCACAAGAAATCAAACAATGAAACTGTCAGGAGCTCTGGCAGAAACAGGAGTTAATGAATTGGTCTAAGGAGCGATAGAAATATGAAAACCACCGAACGAGTCCTCACTTGGGCTGGGAGCTGCCTGATCTTAGTATTGGGAGTCAATCAATAAGCCTGATGAAGTTTAATGAGTCTGCGTTTGAACCTCATTAAAACTCCATTTGCACTTACCCGTTTCTTCCATTTGTTATGAAGTCTTCGTTTTTTTGGCCAGTTCTGTCCCAAGCCTTCGAAGACGTTCAGGAAAAAAAGATGAATTTACAGCATACACAGTATTATGTAACTCTATGTCTGCCTGCCTATCTTTTGATCTATATCTATCATCCATCCATCCATCCGTCTATAACCATCATCCATCCATGAATGATGCTGTATTGAACCCAAGGCCTTGTTAACCATGCATACATATTAAAGCCTTTCCTAGTTACATTAACAATAGGTCCAGGATCTTAAACATGTAATAAAGTACATAATCGAATTATGCTAAATATTTCAGTAAAACAAAGCATGTCATGTTTCATTTACAAAATTCGGAAATTCCAGAATAAATTTGCAGTAAGCCAAACACTGCTGTTGCAATAAAAATACCTTTATTTTCTTTTATTATATTACATGTTTCAAATGAGATGCCCATAATATGAAATGATTTTTAAAAAAATCCAAGGCTTATGCAATTAGTTTTTTTCTCTTGAAAAAAAAAAGCCTTTTGAAGGGCATTTATCTTTTTTCAAAAAACTGTACCCAAGATATATAGAAGTATAAATTTATTATTATAAGTGGCCTTGTATCCTAATCTGTGTGCTTTCAGATCACATTTTAATGGTGGGTAGGAAGCATAGAATGCAACTGTTAAATTATGTTACAGTCTGTAGCTATGAGAAAGCAAGATAATGAGTTCCTTTTTGAAGTTGAGCATAAATCTATGCTATAATTCGCCCAACACCTGACACACGCTAGGTGCTTAGAAGTGTTTTAGAACAAATAAAAAGTAATATTTAAACTTGCTCATGGCTGAAAGGCAGGACTTAATAAACTTGGTACCTTAAGGAATTCATTATCTCCAACTTACACAATCTTCGATGTAAATGTGGAGACTGAAAGGTCTCCTGAGTAGAAAACTACAGGCACACAGTGACATGATTCCTTGGCTGTTTCTGCAAGTTTTTTTTTCCTGAGTTTTTGCCTTTTTCTTGGGCTTTTCTGACTTCAATATTTATTACTCCCCAAAGATGTGCAATTTTCTGTTTCCTTATTTCCCCTAAGAACAGCTGATGCAAGTTGGTGTTATTATAAACAAAGAGATTTACAAGTAATTTCAGTGATAAGAAATCTAGCAAAAAGCAATAACAGAATTTCCTCCTTAAGCTTCAAGATCTCTTATATCAAGACAAGAGTTATCATTCCCAAAGCACAGCCTCACTGGGGTTCAGGCTCTTTACAGAAATGCCTTGAGGCCTGGGTGGTCCCTAGTTCCATTCCCACTTGCTTATTTCCTAAAGCCAGGACCTCTAAAATGTTGCAAATAAAAGTGTCAAATACTCATTTATACAAAAGGAAAAGGAAATACAAAATATTTCCGTTCAGAAACTTCAGGAGCATTCTCCTATGATACTAGTTTGTTTCAAAGACAAACCTAAATTGCAAATGATTTGTAAGATACCCTGGATGGATGTCTTGAGTTTGTCCATGGTAGTTTTACATTTTGATATTAGTTTTACTCAATAATAATGAAAGAAAAAATACTTCAGGGAGGAGGTTGGGTCTTTCTTTTGGGAGATGATTTCAGCTATGGGAATGTTGTAGAGTTTAAACAAACCACGTAACCCAGAGATGTTATGAAGGCTGTAGGTCAAGTCTTGTCTCCGGCCTCAGTATGTGAGCTAGAGCTCCAGTTATAATGACTACTGATTCAGGGCATGAAAAGAAGGGTTGGGGTTAGATAGGTTTAAATAGATGTATCCAGCTGAGTCAGCATTGTTCCAAGGACCTTTCCAGAGCTCCACCCAGGGACTCCTTATGTATTGTTGGTCGAAACTCTATCACATGATGTTCCATAAGAAACTGGCAAGTCTATGCTGCACCAAACAGAATTAAAGGTTTTAGTAAGAGAGAAGGAAAGGGAAAATACTAGGTAGCCATCAGTCTCTGTCACAAGAGAGGGAATGGTCACAGTTATCCACGTCATTTTCACGTCATTTTCAGTAATCAACAAATATGGAGATTTGTAGGACATTCTTGCTGATATCTCCCTAAATGATTCTCTCTTTCTCTTTCTCTCTCTCTCTCTCTTTCTCTCTCTCTCTCTCTCTCTCTCATACACCATATATACACATTCAGAAAAAGAGAGAGGAAAATATAGTAAACCCTTGGCAATTCTATATATACAAATAGAGCATTATAGCTCTTAGGAATCTGAGGGGCCCAAGTGCAGATCATGACTGATTCATGTTCCATGTACTTTATTCTCCTTTCCTTGTCTCCAATTCCAGACAATGAGATGATTGTGCCCATGGAACAGGTGGTCCCAAGGCCTGTTCCTCCAGTCAAATGCAGCCTATCACAGTATCGAGATAGTGTTCTCTGAACAGGTTCCCATCACACAGAAGAAAGCCTCACTGGCATTTCTATGGACTTTGCCTTTAGGATCTAGATGCAGTAGAGAATTTCCTGGCACTAAAATTCCTAAATCATTCATTCATTCAAATTTAAACATCTTTCCTGGTGCTCAAATTCTTGAATAATCTTTTTTTTAGATGATGTACCACTCTCTACTGAAATGAGATTCTGAGAATCCACCCTATCACAACTTTAAAGACCAATAACCGAGTGAAACAAATCACTACAAATCACTACAAGGAATGAGAAAACCACAGGAACAACAGAACCTGGGATCTTTAGGAATCTAGGATGAAGGAAGAAATGAGCAAAGACACGAGTTGAAAGAAAATGTCATCATTTCATATTCTTTGTAAAAATAATTTTATTTATTTATTTGTAAGCAGAAAGAGATAGAAGAGAGACAGACAGAGAATGGGTGCTCCAGGGCCTCCAACTGCTGCAAAGGGACTCCATGTGCATGTGCCACTTTGTGGCATCTAGCTTTACATGGGTACTGGGGAATTGAACTCAGATCATTAAGCTCTGCAGACAAACACCTTAATTGCTGAACCATCCCTACAGCCCCATCATTTCATATTCTTAACAAATTAACTGTGGACAGGGGAGCTATTTTCAATGGCTGGAATACTAGGAGGTACACAATAGCCAAAATAAAACCTCAGTAATTCAGAATTTTTTTTTAAAAAAGTCAACACTCCAGGGAAAGCAAGCAAATGAAATCTCAAATGCACCTGGAAAACCTTGAAGATGTGGGATGCTAGGCAAGGGGTGACCACAGTGCATACCTCTAAACCCAGCATGATATATGAGGATCTTGAATTCAAGCCTAGTTGGTCTAAGCTATATGATGAGACTCTCTCAAAAGGAGGTGAGCTATATTCTTTATTAAATACTAGGGACAGTAAAAGACTAACCTTAAAATAGTAATAACTTCAGAATAAAACATAAAAGGCACAGGAAAAGAAAAAAAGACAAAATTAATGAAAATTATTTTAGTATATGGACCATATTAACTTCTTACTGAATATTTATTAAGTACTTTAACTGAAAAAAAATCTTGAAATTGTAATTTAGAGATTTTTTTCACATTCTATATTTACTGACAAGCTGAAATCAATGTTAAAATAAATTTTTATGAATGTTTCCTACTCTGTATCCTGTAAGTACACATATACAAAAATGACTTAGGTTTCTGGCATATATATATATATATATATATATATATATATATATATATATATATATATATAAAATTACATTTGGGGGCACATCAACAGAGGAGAAAGTCAAGCAGTAATATAATATCTTCACAGCCCACAGAAGAAGAGCAACTCAACTCTATGGAGAATCTCAAAAGCCATTCTAGATCTCTTCCATGTTACCTTGATGGATGCTGAAACCACAAAGCTAAATAATTTCACTCCCCACCTTTCTTATAGTCTTAGAGTCTTTAAGAGTCTTTAAGAGACTTGGCTCATGAGAAGAAAATCAAATTCCTCTTGAAATATTTCTCGAGAGGATATTGGAAGTCTGACAAAAAAATACATAGTGGCTGGGGGGTCGTTCTTTCTCCTGCCACAATGAACTCAGCAGCTAAAGCAATATACATTATCTCAAAGTTCTAGGGCAAAATTATAAGTAGTTCTCATAGCACTGAAATCAAGGTGTGGGCAAGGTTATGTTCTGTGGGTCCCTGGCTTAGTGGGGGAGTTGCAGCACACATCAACTCTCTGTTCGTCCACAGAGCTGGGAGAACAGAGGCTTGGAATAGCTGTGAGCTGACTAGAGATGAAGACTCTTGGGAGAACTCGGCAGTGGGCAGTTCTCATTTACTGTATAGATAAAAGTTGTTTATATAGAGGAAAAGGCAGAGGCAGGGGCATAGGCAGCAAGGGGATTGGTAGGGGCAGGATCTGTGGACATCTCATGAGTTGATTGGTAGGGGCCAGTACCCTTTGGATGCCTAATTTGCATAGATAAATTGAGGGGGCTAAGTAACATATAGAATGGTGATGTCAGCAGAGGAAATGCAACCTTATTGTTTAGGTTTGTTATTACAGCTGGACTGAGTTTAGGCCTTTAATTGCCTGCTTATCTCAGGGTACAGCTGTGGCCTGCCTGGAGGCTAGAGTGTCCAGGATTCGCTGAGATTTATAGGAGCCTCAGACTTGCCTCAACTTCCTTAACAGAAGGAAACAGTCCGGAAGCCTGCCAGACTCAGCAAAACCCTATCCTCCATGTCTCCTTGCAGAGTATCACAGTGTCCACTTGGAGTTTCTGAGTATCTTTTCCAGTGTGGCTTCATGAAGTTACTTACCTCAGGGTCTTTCAAAGCCAGGGATGACCCTCCCTCAGGACTAATCCTTAGCATTCTACCATCCCTTCTACTTTGTCTCCCCTTTCCATTTTTAGGGGACCTTGTGATTACATTTTGTCTTCCAGGATAATCCAGGAAAACATCCCCATCCCCAGTTCCTTCCCTGTAAACTACCACAGCAGATGCCAAGAACTACAGTGTGGATGCCTTTGGGAATGATTATTCTGCCTGTTCCAGTCCTGGCAGCAGGGAATACACACCCTATTGTTATTTGAGCCAAAGCTAATAAGCACATACCTACAAATTTCTTGTGTTATAAGAACAAAGCAACACACACACACACACACACACCTGTGATTGTGATTTTGTTTGCATGTAACCCTTCATATCACTAAAAGACATGACTGCAATATTGTATCCCTACTTAAGGCCTTATTATTTTCAAAAGGCAAGATAAGTTCATTTTTGATCTTCAATTCTTTATTTTAAACTTTTTATTGATGACTTCCATAAGTATAGACAATAAATCATGATAAACCCCTCCCACCACCACCATCTTCCCCTCCCAAATCCACCTTCCATAGAGTTCCTTCTTTCCAGTTAAGCTCTCTTCTACTTGGATATTAAATCTTCAATTCTTAAAAATTTCCTATTTAACATTATTTTCCAGCAAAGCACACTACAGATGGACTCTGAAATATTAAGAAACAAATGACCAATTTATTCATTATGGAAGTTGTGATTGAGAAAAAGTGTTTACAACCACTTAAAATATCTAAAACTATAAGATAAATAGAACACTAACAAAATATGAACATGAAAAATCACTCTTCTCTACTGGGAGAAAAATTAGTAGCTTTTTTTTTCTTTTTTTCCAATTGTGGCAATAAAAGTGAAATAGCAAATATAAATGTAAAAAGAAAGCCATTTTCTTAAAGAAGATTTTAAATTACAGGTTCATATAATGCAAAATATGAAAGAGAAATATCAAAGACAAGGTGTCATCGGTGCTGAGTTCCTTGACATCCATCAGAGGAAGTCAATTGTTATTGTTGGCATAATTAGGTAAAAAGAATTTTAATGCCTTAATATAATCATGTAAGATTATATCTAAAACAGGGTGTTAACCTTTCAAGTCAAAGACAAAAGATAAAAGCAAGTGGACATAATTCATTCATCTAAAGGCAAAATAGATAAGAGGTAACAAAAAAGCATAAAAATATAAAAAGCATAATTAATGTGACAGGTGTCAGATGGCATACAATGTTCTAATGAGTATAATATTCTAGAACAATTTCTAAGATAAGTCAATGGAATAAGAACATTGTGAAATTTCATGTAGCAAGGAGCAAAAACTCTTTATTTTACTATATACATAAATGAACTGTTACTGCCTTGCATTTTGGAACTATTTATATAAATAAGACACAATATTTTCTGGACTTTTGGCCTCTTAATTTTCAAAAAAAACAATGAGAACATGAGTATCAGTACAAATTAATATTTAGTAAAATTAAATATACAGGAGCTGGGAAGATGGCTTGGCAGTCAAAGATGCTTGCTTGCAAAGCCTGTGGCCCAGGTTCAGTTCCAAAGCCATGCATGTAAACTAGCTGAAAAAAAGCACACATGCAAGCTGGATGTATAAAGTAGTTCATTACTCAGGGAGACCCACAAGGTCCCCAAAACAATGTAAGACTTTGTCAAGCACATGGCTACCCAACAGAGCTGAAAGGTAAGACCATGCTGCTGAAAACACCAGCTGCCATCTCAGGACACCAAGAGAGCACATAAGAACCAAGAGGAAAACCAGTTCTCCCCTGATAAACCCCCGAGCACTGGAAAGTGCTAGGCGAGCTACTATGTGACAATGGTCACCAACAGCATAAATAAGCAGGAGAGAGACCCTGCAAACTATGCAACCCATCAGATGGACAATAAACACACACTTGTTCAACAGTGACACACAGTCGGTGTGGGTGACCAACACTCCAATTGGACATGAGGCCCACTCAATGGGTGACAGCTCATATCTGGTGCTAGGAATTAATCCAGAGCCCAAAGGTAGGAATTTCACAATCCCCAGAGAGAAGTCCCCATGGTTCTCTGCGACAAGCTGAGAGAGTATCCTCGAGAAAATGTCTCTCAAAATTATACCCATGCCTCCTTAATCAAAGCTGCTCTCACCTTGGTTGGAGAATCTGCTTTATTTTACAGATGGAAGGGAATACTTTGGAGACCAAACATCCATCAATTCAATAAGAAAAAACAGCTGACTGCTCACCGTAAGACACCCCACCTCTACCACATTTACCAGGGTCCAAGAGAAACCACAGAGGAAGCAGAAACAGGAGCTACTAGCCAGCCTGACACCGGCCTCCAGGGAAATAGCAACAAACATGGAGATGAAATGAAACACATAACAGAAATACAGAGGCTACAGTGAATTCAACACTAAAAACAATGTGCGAACACACCCTAGGCTCAGAGACATCAGCTGAAGAGCAGGTGAGAAGATTGTAAGAGCCACAGGGTGGGTTAAAATACCTTGAGATACAGCTCCCCTCACCCCAAAACTAACAGAGGCCCTAATTATATATATTTCAGTAATAATGAAAAGGTATCTTTTTATTTAAAAATTGGCTAATGTTTTCTTTATTTTAAAACTAAGAGAATGTTGTATGAAAGCAAGAAATGGTTTTTAAAAATCATGGTAAACAAATCTTAATTCACCAAAATATTTAAATGATGTAAACCTATTAGGTATAGACATTAAATTGTTTATTTCTATTTTGAAAAATAGTATATTTTTAAACTGGTATATTCATTCATTCTGTTCAAAGAAGATTAATGGGGAAGAGACACCTGACTGATAATATAAAATCTTAAATATAATTGGCATAAATTACAGAAACTTCTCATGTTAACAGCTCATTAAATCCTCAGTAACAATACAACTCTCCTTTCTCCCTTATCACCCTAAATATTTTAATTACTTGGAAAGAGCTTTTTGAATACTACCCTCCCTAGTAGGGCAAATTACCAATAGAGTTAGGCTCTTCCTTCTTGCAATTTTGTTCGACACTATTGAGAAGAGTTCATCAATGGACTTGAGAGATGAGCTTCTGAGTCACTGGTATCGGTTGGTTGCTAGACAGGGAAAAGAGGCATGCTTATTACACAGACAGTGAAACACAGCAGAATGGATTTAGTGCCATCTGTCTTACTCTATTGGAGACCCCAAAGTAAAGTAAACATCTCAGTATCTTCCCAAGAGGCTCCAAATGCCAGATTAATTAGTGCAGTACATGTAAGAGTGATGGAGAAAGGAGATATCATCAATGCTACATTCCTCCATGCCTGTCAAGGCATGCCAACATTGACTGCTGTTCACACCACTCTTTTTCCTTTGAGAAGTATTTCCCTCTCATTTGTTAATTGCTGTTCATTCTTCAAATATCAGTGGACATCCCTGAACTAAACCCTCACATAAATGGCCAATTGACTTTCAACAAGCATGGGACTCTGCTTTATGAGAAAACAGTGCCTTTTCAACAAATGGTATCTATGTTGATTTGCCAAAGATTGCACACACACACACACACACACACACACACACACACACACACACACACACACACACACATTAGCTCAACATCTAAACTTAAAGCTAAAACTAACACTCCCAGAAGGAAGCATTTGAGAAAAGTTTCATGACATCAGGTTAGCAAAATTTTAAGAAATATGATACTGAAAGCAAGGGAAACTAAAGGAAAAGAAATGAAACTAATTGGACTTCAAAAGTTAAAAACTTCCATGTTCTTAACATCACAATCTATGGAATGAGAGAAAAAATTTACAAATTATATATTTGCTGAGGGATGGATATCCATCATAAGTAACAAACACCAAAACAACAACAAATACCACACAACCTAATTCAAGAATGGACAGAAAATTTGAATGGATAATTCTCCAAATAAAATGCTATGGTTTGCACATGAATTATCCCCTTAAAAGGGACATTAACAACTTGGTTCTCAGATGGTTGATCCAATCATTGAGAAATGACTGGATCATGAAGAATCTGATCTAATCCTTAAGTCAAACAATAGATAGGTCTGAAATTTAATAACATTATTGGGAAGTGATGAAATATGGGTTCTTTTGCAGTAAATAGATCTCTAGGGACATACATTTGAAGGTATTTTGTTTTGTTCTCTCTCTCTCTTTCTCTCTCTCTCTCTCTCCATCTCTTTTTCTCTCTCTTTCTCTCCCTCTGTTTCCTAGCTACCATGAGGTGAGCAACTCTGCTCTGTAATGCCTTTTCACCATGATGTTTCATCATACTTCAGGCCAAAAGCAATGGGGTCAATGGAGCCTTTGACAGGGCCTGAAACCTCTGAAACCATGTGCCAACATAAATCTTTCCTCCTTTAGATTGTCTCAGGAACTTTTCACAATGATGAAAAAGTAACATAGCAAGCATACAAATGCCCAAGAAAAATATTAAAAGATCATCAGTATCCCTTAGTTTCTAGGAAAATGTACATTGAAACCCCTATGAGATTCTATTTCATGCACATCTTCTAGGATGTTGAAAAGTAAAAAGTGTTAATGAAGATGTGTAGAAATTAGAAACCTTACACTGGATGGAATGCAAAATGGTGCAGCTCACTGTGAAAAACAGTATGACTTTTCCTCAAAAACAAAATGTAGGGGCTGGAGAGATGGCTAAGTGGTTAAGGAACTTTCAGGGCTCAGTTCCCCAGTACCCACATAAAGCCAGATGCACAAGGTGGCTCTTGCATCTAGAGTTTGTATGCAGTGGTTACAGGCCCAAGTGTGCCCATTCTCTCTCTTCCTGCCTCCTTGAAGATAAATGCATAAAAACCTAAATATATAAAAATTTCCTCAAAAGCTTTGGGCTAGAGAGATGCCTCAGTGACTAAGAGCACTTCCCAAGCTAACATGAGAGACTGCTTGAATTTGATCCCCAGGACTCACATAAGCATCTGTGTGTGGCCACTCATATGTGTCTCATAGGGAACCAGAGAAGATCAACTCACCAGAGCTTGTGCAAAACACGGCAAACTCTGGGATCAGTAAGAGATTCTGGCTCAGATAAGAACGGGTAGAACAGCAGTGAAGCAGGATGCCCGACTTTCTGCTCTGTTCACCACTGGCCAGTGCATGGGGCACTTCGTGGTCACATATACATGTATACAGCACATATATCACATACACACACACCGCACCGCACAGACACATAACATATTACACAGTGCTCCACGTGCAAATGCAGACCGCATCTCTCTCTCTCTCTCTCTCTCTCTCTCTCTCTCTCTCTCACACACACACACACACACACACACACACACATAAACAAAAAAAGAGTGAAATTAAATCTGACTGAATTATTCCACTAGTACATTTCCTCTCCCCATCTGAAAGCAAAGGCAAGGATAGTCAGTAGCATTATTCATAATTAGATTAACAATATGTGATACATGCACACAATGGAATATTATCAACCATAAAAGACACAAACTTTTGATATATGCTACAATCTGAATGGATCTTGAAATCATTATGTTTACTAAAAACATGCCAAGTACAGAAGGACAAAATAGCATATGGTTCCAGTTATGTGAGTGTCATAGTCTGTATGACATGCTTTAGCCAAAGTATACACTAGGAAAATTATTATCTATATTTCTCATAGTGATGGACTCTAGAAGCCTAATATGAAAGAACCAGCAGATTCAATGTTTTGTCAGAGCTGGCTTCCTGGTACATAGTGTCATAATTTCTCACATGGCAGAAAGGGTATGGAGTCTCTCTCAAGACTCTTATATGGGTATAAATCCCTTTAACAGTGGTTCTATCTCCCAAAGGCCCTATCTCCTAATACCACCACCTTGGATTAATATTTCATCATGGAAAATATGGGGAAACCTAAACATTCAGATGGAAGCGATGAAGTGTCGTGCACAGATAATAAAATTGAGGCTGCCAAGGATGCCAAGGATGGGGAAGGGAGGAGAAGCTATTGTTTAATGGGCACAGAAGCTTTGGTTAAAAGAGTTTTGGGCATAGATGGTAATATTGGTTACACAATATTGTGACTCTTTTCAATGCTACTGAATTGTGGTTCACATGATAAATATCAGCTGGGTGTGGTGGTGCATGCCTATAATCCTAGCTCTCCTTAGGTGGAGGCAGGAGATCTTGAATTTGAGGCCAACCTGGGCTTTACAGCAATATTCCATTTCAAAGAAAATAGGAGATAAATATTGTTATGACTATTTTGCCATAATAAACAAAAATCCTTGCTCACAGGTTATAATTACAGGAAAACCTGAAATCATATACTTATAGGAGACTGTGCCTTTCCTTTCATATTTATCCTTAATTATAAGCATGTGTGTGTGTGTGTTTTTGAGAAATCAGTTACTCTTTCTCTCTCTCTCTCTCTGTGTGTGTGTGTGTGTGTGTGTGTGTGTGTGTGTTTGAGAAATCAATTACTCTTCCCTAGGACTGACTGACATTTCATGATGATTTCCACGTCAGCTTGGCTTACTTAGCGCCTTACCATGTGTTTAAGTCAACCTTCTCATTGCTGTGCAGAAAGAACCCGTCCAAATGGCAGCTTGAGGAAGGAATGGGTTTATTTTGGCTTACAGACTCAAGGGGATGGCAAAAAAAAATGATAGTATGAGCACTGCAAACAGCAGCAGGAAGATGTGCCAGGAGCCAGCTATAACCCCCATAAGCCCACCCCCAACAACACACCTCTAACAAGGTTCCAATTCCCAAATTTCCATCAGCTGGGGATCAAGTATTCAAAACATATATGTTTGTGGGGGACACCTGGATCAAACCATCACACCTTGTCTTCCCAAGGAAATAATTCAGTATAATTTCTTTATTGGTTTCACTTTTTTAAGTATTAAGGAAGTGAGATAAAATGCAATCTTGAGTCTGACAGACAATGCAATTATCTAAATCTTTTGTATCCATGACATTTATTGAGTTGACCAATTTTAATAGGACATTAAAAAATATAATTTAGCAAATGTGGCATGTCTAGGCCACACACAAAACAAAGACAGAGAAACAAGTCTAATTATTCTATTGTTACATCTCATAATTATCCATGATCAAATTATAGATTGTGGAAGGGATAATTATTCCTAATGGTCTCCAAGAGCTATCATTTTCTTTAATTTGAATTTGGTAGGAACTGAGCGAGGTAGCTGATTAAGAAGGGGTTTGGGCTACAGCTCATGCAATTCATAACCACATGGACGGTTCCAACAATCCCACTGAGGAGGGCTCTTAGTGGATTCTGACCAGGGAGGAGGGAAATGGGGTACCAACACAAGACTTGTTCATACTGGTGTCTAATTATTAACAATAAATAAATAAATAAATAAATAAATAAATAAATAAATAAATAAATAAATAAAAATAAAAAAGAAGGGGTTTAGCGAAACATTCTGGTTTTATGCAATTCATTCTGAAGGCTACTAATGATGGAATGTTAACTAAGTTTCCCATGAAGGTCTACATATCTTCAAATAAGCTAACAGAGTGGGAAATATGATGCACTCTTTTGAGAAACTGCATGTAAGCACTCTGAGTTTAAGGTATGAACAACACCAAAAAAGCTAGAAGTGAGCATTGCATTATTTTTTCTTCCTTTCCTTTCAAACTAGAAAATATAATATTTTAGAATTTAGAATAGAATTCTGTGGTGAATAGCTTAAATACTGAGCCAAGAATAGTGACAATTTTTTTAAATTGTATTTATTTGCAAGGAGGGAGAGAGGGAAGGAAGGAAGGAGGGAAGGAGAGAGAGAGACAGAGAGAGAGAAAAGGAGAGACAGAGAGAGAGAAGGAGAGACAGAGAGAGAGAGAGAGAACGCTCCCCAGGAACTTTTGCCACAGCATACAAACTCCAGATGCATGTGTCATTTGTACATCTGGTTTTAGAGGGTACTGGAGAATCAAACCCAAGCCAGCAGGCTTTGCAAGCAAGCACCACTGAGCCATCTTCCCAGTCCAACAAAATTTTATTCTGTAAGCATTTTTTATAAAACAATTCTTCTTCAATAAAACTCTTTTCTTACTGGTGTGTAGTGAAAAACATGGAGGCTGATGCTCTCAAAAATGGGGGAATTGTAAAATCTAAATTCAATATATTGAAGTTAGTGTATTGTATCAAATGTCTCTTCCTGCTTAACTCACTTTATCACTTTATTAGTAATGAATGTGTACCCAAATTGTGTTATTTAGTCTATTTTTCCAAATAGAAACAATTTTAATATTTTTCTAAGAAAGTGATTATGGGTTTTAAAGTGTTTTTGTAAGAACTCAAAGAAGTTTGTGAATGATTATGTTGGGTTCCTTTCTCAATGATCCAAAGGTTTTTCATCTGCTAAAAATGCCATTGATCACTTTTCCCCTAAAAACTAAGAAGCTGGTTGACAGAGAGATAAGCCACTTCATAAAATATTCAAGCAGTAAAAGTTAATGTAATGTGATAAAGAATATTGTCAGATTATTTTTTTTTTCTCTCAGCAGCTGGCTTGAAAATCCTCATTGTGGAGAGTTGTGTTGTTTTGTTTGCAGTAAATGTGTTGGTAAGATATTTAGGGCAAGGAAGATTGCAACAAAAAAAGAGTTTGTACTATAGGGTTTTCTCACTTTGCCTAATAAGTCAGGTAGATAGGTCAGGTTGCCTACTTCCATTTTAATATTTTGTTTTGGACTGAATATCACATGCATATGCAAATTTTATACTGTACCTTATACCTAGCTGAATTGCTTCAGATAATAAAGAAATACATATTTAAAGCTTTGGACTTATTTTTAAAATATTTTTAACTTTAGGATACCAAAAATCAAAAAGGAGAAGAGTCAAAGATAATGCAGTGAAAGGAGGTCATATTTTCTTTTATTAATTTTTAGTATTTATTTATATACTATTTAAGAGAGAGTAAGAGAGAGAGAACAGGAATGGGCATGCAAGGACCTCAAAAGTCAGTTTTTTTAAAAAATGTTTTTATTATTTATTTGCAAACAGAGAGACACAGAGATGATAGATTAGATTAGATTAGATAGATGATAGATAGATGGTAGATAGATGATAGATAGATAGATAGATAGATAGATAGATAGATGATAGATAGAAAATAGAATGAGATATAGAAGGACTGAGCATTAACAGAGCCTCTTGCCTATGCAAATGAATTCCAGATGCATGTGCCACTTTGTGCAACTTGCTTTACCCAGATCTGGGGGATCAAATCTGGGCTTTAAGCCTTTGCATGTAGCACTTTTAACCAATGAGCCTTCTCTCCAGCCCCATATTTTCTTTTTATCTTAATAAAATATACTGACCGAAGCTGACCCAGCTATGAGCCTAACTAACAATTAAAGGTCTCCAGGCTTCATAGGTGATGCTGATAGGGTAAGAGAGGGTAGTGACAAAGGACTTCCAGTGGACCTCCACATGCAAGGGGGTTTGTATCATCATAGAATATTACTCACCTTAGGGCAAGACCTACTATATGCTTCCCTGAAGTTTTGTGGGACAATCCATTTACATTCTTTTTGCCTTATTTAATGCATTAAAAGGCAACTGTTTTGGTAATCTGTTAATGAAGCAAAAAATATAAATGAGTATACAAGATTCTTAAGCTCAGTGGTATTGAGTATTGGATCATACTCACTTCTGAGGGCAAGCAGACAGGTATCTTTAATTCAGTTGAAGCTATTGCTTTTGGTAGATTACTTCGGTTTCTTCAGGTAGTTGTTACATCATATCACTTTGGTCTTTTATGCTGTTATAGTAGCAAGACGAATTATGCTACCTGTCCTCCCAAACAATCCTTAACCCTTCAGGTAGTTGTTACATCGTATCACTTTGTTCTTTTATGCTGTTATAGTAGCAAGACGAATTATGCTATCTGTCCTCCCAAAGAATCCTTAACCCAACGGAAGTTGGTTTTTCTTCTTTTCACATAGAAACAGTGTGTGTCTTCCTGGGCAGGACACTCTCCTAGGTTGGAGCTCCCAGGAGATAATTTAGCTCCTCATTGCTGTCACAGGAGTTGAGATGGAGACAGGTAACAGGGCGAGGTGTGTGGACTGGCAGGCTCTTCTCTGAGATAAGCAGTCTCTACCCTGGAAGCCATTGCCTCTCAGGCTGACAGCTTCACTCAGCCACATTTAAGAAGGATTTAGCCATCCTGGCTCTTTCTTTAGATAATGGTCAACATTGGTCATAATTAATCATATAATCAATGATATATACTTATATATCTCAGTTCCTTTCACTAAGAAGTAAAACATCATCACATGCCTTTGATAGAAAGCAACTTGAAGATTTCATGTGGTATCTTCCATAATAGGAAGAAGAGAGAGAGGGGGAGAGAGAGAATGAATGAATACAATCTGCTGTTAGAGAGACTATGTGACATATCCATGCCAAGAGGCAGAATGAAAGGTATACTCTGTATCCATTTTATTTTCTTTTTAATACTGGTGTAGTTGAGGAGCGGAATCTTGGGAGCCACTTTTTTCAATGGAATTTGGGAAAAACTATAACAACAACATATCAGTCTCTGAATTTCTCCTTAGAGAAGCAACTCTTGTCAACCAAAACAACTATTTTGCACCATTCCCAATCCTCCACCACAGTTGTACCATTATGCAGATTGAAGTTTGCTTGTTACAGCAGCTAATATTGCCTTAGAGTATACTTTTTGTGCACATCCTTTGTGTGGATGCAGGAGTCCAAGAATCAGGAAAAACAAGTGTTTATAAAGAGGTTTGATCTGAATTCACTGGAAACCTAAATTGTCAGCCACTCTCTCAGAAATCTTCCCAACCTGTGGGCAAAGGGAAAAACAAAGCATTAAATAACATCATAATTGTATTTATATTTATAATATTTATTCCTTAAATAAATTCTTTCTTTGGTTTGATTTTATATGTTACATTTTCCCCAATAAATATTTCTTATTTATTTATTCCCCAATAAATGTTTCTTAGAAAGAGACAAAATCTAGGCATTTGGCACACACCTATAATCCCAGAAGAACCTTGAGTTCAAGGCCACCTTGGGCTATACAAAGTATTTGAGGACACCTGGGATAGATAACAAAATCCTGTCTCAAAACAAACCAAGCATAAAAAAAGAGACTTAGAATTCAATTGAACTATTGCTTTTGGTAGATTACTTCTGTTTCTTCAGGTAGTTGTTACATCGGATCGCTTTGGTCTTTTATGCTGCTCTAGTAGCAAGATGAATTATGCTATCTGTCCTCCCAACAATCCTTAACCCAACGGAATCTGGTTTTGCTTCTCTTCACATAGAAACAGTGCGTGTCTTCCTGGGCAGGACACTCTCCTAGGTTGCAGATCCCAGGAGACAACTTAGCTCCTCATTGCTGCCACAGGAGTTGAGATGGACACAGGTGACATGGGAGGATTTTGTGCTTGGGGCCAAAGCCTGGAAGGAGGATAATTTTGCCCCCATTCCACTATTTTTAACTATTCATCTGGCCCTATCTAGATGCAATGCATTTCTCTTCTACTCTGAAGATAATAGAATGGTCTTCCAAATCTGTAGGATTGTCTTTACCACAGCCCTTTACAGTAAATGTGTGCTGATGCTCACTTGTTGGATGTGTTTATGCTTAAGGAGACGAGTTGTTTATTACCCACAACTGACTAATGTTTCCTCTGGCAGCGGTGTCTGCCTTCCTGCATGAAAAGGCTCAGGCTTTCTGTTTGTGGGCGAGGTGTGTGGACTGGCAGGCTCTGCTCTGAGATAAGCAGTCTCTACCCTGGAAGCCGTTGCCTCTCTCAGGCTGACAGCTTCACTCAGCCACATTAAATGGTGGTTTTCTTACACATTTACATACATGTTGTGGTCAGAAGGGGACCCTGACTCAGCAGTCAAATGAAGGCCTCGTAGCTTTTTGATATACTTGTCAGGCTTTAAGTCCTTTCTCATGCTCTAACTACATCTCTAAGGACGTCAGACTGCTGTGCAAATGGCTCGGCCTCACCTGCTGCTTTCTGTTGTATCTCGAGTAACTTGTCCCTTGCCCAGCTATGATTATATTCCACCACATCCACAGTCATCTCTGCTGTTGTATTCAGCCCCAAGCCGCTGGGATGAATCTTCAAACCAGACAGTTTTGGGAGGAAAGTATTTGTTGAAGTAAAAGATCTAGGCGAAGTTCCAGAATGGTGAAAGAGGCTGGCCCCCTTTCACAGGTCCAAGCAGAGAGAGAAACCCATCAGCAGCACCTCCAAAGCAAGCAAGCATACTCCCAAACTCTCAAAAAGCAGGAACTCCAGGCTTGAGCTCAGACTGCTCTTTGCAAGGAGAGGGGGACAGCAGGCACATCATGCGAACAGCATCTGAGCTTTCAATAGGTGATAAACTTGACCCACCACTGAAGAACAAAGAAAACAACACAAGTTTGACCCAGAGGGACCGACTTCCCCTTGGCCTGGCATTCAGAATACCACTTGCATATATATGTTCATCCATGATCCTGTATGAACAATTTATCCTGAAGATTGTGGTCGTCTTCCTTCTCCATCCTGTAGTTCCATGATTCTGCAGTTCTTCCATACCATTCCTACTGTGACTCATGTGAAGAAGACCAAGATCCAAAGGGGACACGTTATAAATATGACCAAGAAACTCTGAAGACACATTGCTGGCTTGGGGATTTTGACAAGCTAAAGGAAAGGAAGGGACAGATTTTGAAAATAAATAAATATAAAAGAACAAGGATAATAAATGTTATGAACAGCAAAAGAAATACTGTTGGCTATGGAAAGATGGATTCAGAATTATAAGATAAAAGAAATTGGGTTTAATAGGTAGATTGCTTTTCGAGCCATACCTATGAATTGGCCTTTTCTGTGCTTAGGGTCTTTAGAATGACAATTGGCTACTTGGACTGGAGGGATGAGTCTGGAGAGTGTTTGTGAGGCAAGCATGAGTTTAGATCTCTAGAACCCATCTAGAAGTTAGGCACAGCCATGTGCACTTATAATTCTAGCACTGGCAGGCAGACACGAGCAGTTCTGGGCTGCACTGCTGAGCTCCAGGTCTAGCGAGAGACCCTGTTTCAAAACACAGTAACCCCCTGCCCCATGGACTGAGCCAGTTCTCCCAAGGAGGAGGATATCCAGCTAATTGGGGACAGGGAGGAGGGAAATCCTGGAATTGGGGATACCAACACATTATTTGCTCATTCCGTGTATCTAATTATGGATAATAAAGATATAATTTAAAAAAACACACAAGGTGGAGAGCATTTAGGGAAGATCGCCTTTGGCCTCCAAGTGTGTATGCACACGCATGCATATACACCACACTCACACATGCCCAAAAAAGGAAAAGTTTTGCCTACATAGGACATTTCAGATTTAGACTTTTATGTTGGCTTCCTCTTCTATTCCCTCTCTCTCTGACTTTCATGTCCTGGAGGTCACTTCAGCCTCTTCAACGAAGCCAGTGTTTCATTCTGGTCGTGAGTTCTAAAAAGAAGTTTGGTAGAAGCAAGTGTCGCAGGACTCTCTGAAATAGTCCTTGTGTCCTGCTTTACTTACTATATCTGTGCCCGATCAGCTCTGAGCATCCTCCGTGTCTGGCTTCGCGAAGTGAATGAGCGTAGAGAGAGGCCCAAACAATGACATTCATTATGAATTTCTGTCCGTTGGGCTGGGTAGTTTTCTGCTCATAAGAGATATCAAATAACTGTGACACAAAAAGAAAAAAATAAAAAGGGAACTTTTTTTTGTTGTTTTTCATTTACCAAAAAAAAAAAAAAAAAAAAAAGCCCAGAGTGAGGCAGTGTTGAACTAGAAGAAAGCTGTGGGGTGATTTTGGTAAGGTGGAAGTTTCTCACATAAAAATCAGAATGTAAGTAGTCTAGGGCAGTAGCTATAGACAGGGATTGAGGACCCAGAACAATGTTCTTTTTTGTTCTCTAAGAGTATAAAGATTGGGTGTCAGCCATTTATTTTGGGTGCCAAGAAACACATAGAGAAAGGAAGGAAAAATGGATTTGCAGATTTTACATGACATGAAAGTTGTAACTAACGCTGGACCTTACTCACATCCCATGACCAGAACTAAGTCACAAATTGCCTAGCTCCAAGCAAGTCTGGAAAGAGAATCTTGGAGTTTGTTTTTATTCCAAATCTTCTTGTGTTCAATTAAACTTAATTGTGGTTTATTACCATAGAAGAGTTCTAGAACAAACATTTTGGAGATAACTAACAATTTCTATCACAATAGAATATTTTACTTGGTGGAAAGCGTGCAAACTTAATTAAGAACATGATAAAATCGCTAGTTTAAACAAAACAATACAAAACAATAAAAGTTGTCTAACAATAGCTTTAATTATCTATATGTCTGCAGTAAATAATTTATAAAGGTATTATAACATAAGTACTTTTAATTTTAAACTTTGGATTCAACTTATAAACAAGGCACAGATGTACTTGATGCCACAGAATTGCATGTAATTATTGTCACCCTTGACAGTATGAAGGTATAATTGGAGATGATGGATCTCTTGCATGGAAGGAAGGAAAAGAAAGTGTAGAGGTTTAGGATACCGATAACATTATATCATGGCATAAGGAACCAAAAAATGCTGGGATTTAAAGGATCATACAATAAGGATATAAGATTGTGTGCAATGTAGCTATGGCTCTGATGTACAAAAATAATCAAGCATGAATTTTATAGCTAGTGAAAACCTTACGTAGGATTATTGGGCCTTAGTTAGGAGACAGGTTAAACATTGTAAATATCCTATGCCAACATATCCTGCTTTAGTCTCTTCCCCCAAACAGCTAATCCAGTGTTCAGATAACTGTGGGGATGCAGAGGAAACTTCTATGCACTGAGGTGATGGGTAAAAGAATGTCCTTGTAACCAGAGTAGCTGAGTGTGGTTCCTATTCCTGCAATCACAGAATTTGGAATATCAAGAAAGGGGGATCACCTTTTTAAAGGTTATCTTTGGCCACTTAGAGAGTTTGAGGCCAGCCTGAGCTAGAGGAGACATTGTCTCAAAAAAACAAAATCCCAACCAACCAAAAACTGCAACAGCAGAGACAGTATATAGTAGCGAAACATATGGATGGATGGATGGATGGATGGATGGATGGATGGATAGATGGATGGATGGATGGATGGGTGGATGGAGAAGTACTCTTTAATGCAGAGTTCCTCTTTAAGTGGATGTATGAGATAACCTGGGCTAATGGACTATTTGAGCTCTCTGTACACATAAGTGATCTGTCAATTACTTTTTGAATTTATAACTGCCTTCTATTCTAAAAAAAAAAGTTGCCCTAGCTGAAGAACATGTCCCTAGAGCCCACAACAATTATAGCTTTCATTAAGATTTTAGTTTACAATTGATACTCTACAGCTCTGTTGTTGACACAGCAACCTTTACTTTGAACTTGAGTGGACCATGAAAAATAGATATACTTTTTTTCTTGTGATGGTACAAATAAAACTACAAGCTTGGAAAAAATGGAAGACTGTATCTTGAGCCATGATGACCTCAACTCAGGTATGTGGTGACATCTTTCAGTTAGTGAAAAAGATGCTCTTAAGATGCTATTATCTTTGCTATCGCTTTCCTCTTATCTACAAGTACATTTTAAGGGAGTTGAACCCCAACTTTCATTTGTACTCTCCATGAAGCTGAGTTTTGTTGAAGTTGTCTTCCATTGGAACCACTGATCTGTTCTCTTTGGATAGTTTATGACTCACCTGGTTATGGATTGAATATAAAAGGACCTCCACAGGTTCATATTTTGAACCTTGTCCCCCAGCAGGTGGCACTATTTGAGGAGGATGTGGGGCCTTTAGAGGTGGGGGCCTAGTTGAGGAACATAGGCTATTGATGATGTGAGGAGTCTCTACCATGGACTTCCACTGTCATGGAGTCTGCCACACCTTCCCTGCCATAATAAGCCAAAATGAATCCTCCCTCAAGTTATTTCTACCAGGTACTGTGGTCAAAATCGTGAGAAAATATCTAGTACATATCCTTACCCATTCTTTGTGTCCTAACACTTCTTCCAAAATGACTTCATTTCTTCATTGTGAATTCATTTCTTCCTGCACAAACTCCTCACCTTAGGCTTTTAGGTCCCGTTTTTCAGTCCACAGAAGCCAGGGTTCAAAGCTTTGTTCTATCACTGCCCACCTATGGATTTCAGGTGATTAAATTACCTAACAAGTTTAGGGCTCACTGTTTTTATCCATAAACACCATGGTTTGGCCTTCATAGGCTAAGGGGACTTTCCATGGTGGGAAACAATGAATGTGCGAAGTCACAGTGAGCTGGGAAGATTCGCTACACCAATAGTTCCCAGCGAAATCAACTGAAGAGAAGATTGTTACTTTTTATGTGCATGTGATAAGGTAAGGGCTCTGAAATCATAATGTGATTTTATTTATTCAGGCCAGCAACAATGCCTATGACTTTGTCATAATTTCCTCTGTTGGACCCCAGTGTCCTTCCTTTTGTGGACTCTGTTGAACTCCTTTGATGAGGTCTTCCCATCACTCATCCTTCTGTGTGGGAGCCAGCTCTCCAGACCGGTCTCAGCTTCTCCCTGGAGGCTCTCTGCTCTCCCAGCCCTGCTTTCTGCCCTCTGCACATCAGGTCAGCTGGACTTACAATAGCTGCTTCCTATTTTTCCCTACCTCTTTCCATCTATGTTTGGCAGACCTAGGACGCATTTTATCTGACTGCACGTGTTTCAGATGCTATTGACTTATTTGTCCACCTTTGGCACATCTTGGGAATTCTGCTTGTGTCTAACAAGCTACTTGTTTTTACACTGAGATCGTTTTTACTCTCTTTATTGCTTTTTTGTTTCTATAACTGACCTAACATTCTCAAATGATACAACAGACCCATAAGACAAGTAGCTTTGAATTCTCTCTCCCTAGACTTTCATATTGATTTTTCTGATGACTCTAGGCCAGCAGTCGTGTTCAAGCTGTGTCTTTAACCCTTGCCATCTGAACAGTCGTCATGCTCAGACTTGGACAGTGTTTGTAACTTTCAGTCTCTGATTTCTTCTTTCCTAATTATAACTTCCTTAAGCCTATAGGTAATGGCAACACTAGCATTTTAAAAACATGCAGAAGCCCACTCTGTCCTTCTCCATTTTATGTGTGTGTGTGTGTGTGTGTGTGTGTGTGTGTGTGTGTGTGTGTGTATTTGTGTTCCACATAGTAACACAGCTCCCTACTGCTGGGCCTGCCTTGGCTAATTCACCTCAGATATGATGGATGGTTTGGAGGGGACCTGATCACTATTTCAAATCGATCACCTTATTTATCCATTGGAGGAAACCTCCTCCATGTCACCCTGCCTGTCCCTAAAGCCCCTAGGATGGAGATCACTCCTCCTCTGTGTGGAATAGTTGACTTCCTCTCATTGCTCTTCACTGGTTTCCAGCAGCAATGGATCATATAGATGGAATATTTATTTCCTTTATGAGTAGAGAGATATTACATTTAAATCTACTTCAAATGGAAATAGATAACTTTAAAAAATAAAGCCTCACAGAAATACTTAGAAACTGTGCTTTTTCCTCCACTGTGATCAAACAAACTAATGGGATTTTAGGGGAAATTTATAGCCTTAAAAAGAAACTTTGAAGTTTATTTATGAACGTACTCCCCCATTGGGCCTTATGTGGGCTCTAAGTATATCTTTCACTGACTTCTTGTTCCATCATATACTTCATTAAAGCAGTTATTCTTAGAAATTTTGTTTTCTCCATGGTGTAATCCTGATAGCCTGCTTTTTCTTAACTCTTAAATTCTGTATAAGTGCATCATGTATATCTTTTGTCCAGTGTTTTCTCTCTGCGTCTGTGTCTCTGTCTCTCTCCCCCTTTCTTTCTCTCTCCCTCCCTCTTCCCCTCTTTCTCTCCTTACTTTTGATGTCTTGCTATTATCGAGTCTTCAAGCTATTCATTTATTTGCTTTTGTTCTTAGAAACACTGTCTTACTTCTAGAATCATAGAATTCCACATGTCAAAGAATAGGCCCTTATTTACTCAGTAACAGTTTTAAATGAATTTTGTCTGATGCTATCTTACCAGTTGTTCAGTCCAATTTTCCATCCACTGGTTGCTGATTCCATGTGCTGGACAAGATCCCAATTGTCCTAACACGAAGGAGGAAAATCATGGGTTGTCCTGGCATCCAGGAGATCCTCTGTGGTACAAGAATGCTGGGCACATGGAAAGTGCTCAGTAACTGCTTATTATCATTTTATGCTCTGATTAAATGTACCTTTTATATTTTCTTTCTCATGTCCTCTGATCCCTTTACAAACTGTCCTTTGAATATTATTTGGATCATCACAAAGGACTTTAGTTCCAAGAGTGACAAGGATCCTGAAGTTCTCAATTTTTGCAACATGCCTATTATCTTGAAAATTATTTTACATTCTTAAGACTGCAAATGCATATGCAAAAAGAAAAACTAACCTTTTTTTCCTGTATGTTCAACACTAGTGTGAAAAAAATTAAAATAATTATCTTCTGTCTCTGTTCCTATGGGGTTTTGTCTTTTGTTATTGTTGTTATTATTATTGGTTTTTTTCAAGGTAGGGTCTCACTCTAGCTCAGGCTGACCTGCAATTCACTATGTAGTCTCAGGGTGGCCACGAACTCACAGTGATCTTCCTACCTCTGCCTCCAGAGTGCTGTTATTATTTTTTTTTTTTTAACTGAGGGAAGCAAAGGCAAATCTCTGTCCCTTTACACCCCAGCACCATGAGATCTTTGAAGTCAAATTCCTTCATTTGGCACCTTGGCTCAACTACTTGCTAATTTTGTGATCATGGGCAGAATTCTCTAATCCATCTGCTCCTCTGTTTATTATCTGTGGAGTGGGGGTGATACAAAAAGCACTTGCAGCTCAGGGCTCTTGTCAGGAGAAAGTTATTAAGAACCGTGCCTGAGGAGCCATGAGTGCTAATGGTGATGGAGAAGCTGCAGAGCTTCCAGAGTCCCAACTCTGCTCCCTGCTGCTCTCGCTGTGATGAGAAATGAGGCTCTGTGCAGATGAAACACTTGAGCCTTGGA
>PVHP010001475.1:0-105873 GCA_004024765.1 Zapus hudsonius | reverse complement strand
GAGAGAGAGAGAGAGAGAGAGAGAGAGAGAGAGAGAGAGAGAGAGAGAGAGAGAGAGAACAGACGCACACATGCTTGTGTGAGTGTACACTTGTACACTGCTATGATAGGCTGGTGACATGAGTTTAATCCAGTGATGAAAGGTTGCGGCAAGGACGTTTACTGATGGTGAGAATGTGAAAGAATGGGACTGAAATAGATCCCAAGGAAATAAAATGAGACAGAGGTGAGTCTGGACACTTAAAAGAAAAAAGCTTTAACATGTAATAAAAACATGGCAAGAGTCATCGAACAACACTGAGAGACCCTGAGAGACCCAGAATGATAACCAGCTCCCAGAAGGTAGCAAGTGCAGTGCTGGAAGACACTGCATAAGGTGCCAGGGGAAATTGGTCAATATTTGGAGAAAGTAGAAACCACTGATATAAAATGCAGACTGTTACCATAAAAAGGTTGAACACATTCCCCTCTGGAAGAGATCAGCGAGCCAAGAAGAGATCACTTGTACAGTAGAGGCACCAAAACCAGGGTGGGGGGGAGAGTAATCAACAGCTTTAAAATTGGCCAAGAAATCCACTCAGTGACAAGGAACCCAGCCCAAAACCCTATGGGAACCAAAAAACTTGGGCTCTAAGGATAAATTCCCATTACCAGAGAACTACAGAGAAGCTAATCCCAATAGAATCTTGTCAAATTAGAAATGTGTATCTCATTTAACCTATACTGATCTTAGTCTCCAATGGAGACTCTGTTTGTATTTTGCAGAAGGCACTGAGAGACCCTTGGTCATTCCAACCCCACCAACGAACCACAGGCTGACACCCTGACAAGAGATGAACCACCCCAGGCCTATCATGCAGACCCTAAATGATACCCTTGAGAGAGTGGTGAGATAAGCAAGAGACCTATAACCACAGCCAATCAGTCAACCTAGGATAAGTCAATGGGACAGACACATCCCAAAGCAGAAGTACAGGGTCCCTTACCATCTCAACAATAAGGCAGACTTAAAACTTACTCACCATGACTCAGGGAACTGAGTGGAAAAGGGGACAGAATGATTGTAAGAGCCATGGTGGGGGAGAATACCCAGAGACATTGCCCCCCCTCAGCAACAACATACAAATGGGGGGAGGGGAACCTGGCTGCCTCCTGTACTATCCATAACCCCCTACCCCATAGGTTGATCCAGCATGCCCACCGAGGAGGATACCCAGTGGATTGGAGACAGGCAGGAGGGAAATGGGATACCAACACAATATTTGCCCATAGAATGTATCTAATTTTGAATAATGAAGATATCAAAAAAGAAGAAAATAAAACGTGGCAAGATTAGTTAATATCATTCTATCAATTGTGCATGATATGAAGTCATCTTTTACCTCCTCATACTTTAGCCATAGTGCTTTCTGGGTTAACCATAGGAACTCTGTAATTGGTTTAAAAAGGAGAGTTTAAAGTATGAGTTTAGTCGTTCAGGAGATCTGAGCTCCCGGGATGATCAGCGTGGACGGTTTATCTCTAGCACAGGGAGCCCAGCTCTCCTACTCCACATTTTGACAAGCTAAGTACCCTTCTCACCATGTCCTACTAACAACCTTGCCATCAGGACACACGGCCTTCTTGCTTCTCTCTTCCCGAGAGGGCCGGCTTTGTCTTCCTGCCCAGTGACACCTCTAAGACTTCAGAAAGGCATGAGAATTGTCATCTCAACTCATCCAATGTGCAAGGTCCAGCTGGCCTTGAACTCTGAACACAAGTGACTAGACAACATGTAGCAGAGCCCTGCTTTTCGTCAGCTCAAAGGCAGGCTGGAATATTGCTTCGGAAGTGACCTCAAGTGGACTTTCCATAGGCAAAGCAAAAGTTAACAGCAGTGTGTAACGCAATGCAAATTGTGGTTTCTTAAAAAAAAAAATCTCACTGTTCAAGTTTTCCAACAGTTCTTGGCTGATCCCAGAGCAACAAATCTCCTTCCTTTGTTCTTTAATCTCTTTGTAGTCCTGAAAATATCTATGCAGACATTTCTGTCTTCTACTGATGAGTAAAGTAAGCCTGACATAGTTGAAAGAAAGTCAGAGATGTCAGCAAATTAGAACTCATAAAGAAGGTTTTGGAGAGAGGCTACCTCTCTCTTTCTCCAAAAGTTACATATTACTCAAGTTAGACAGTAGAAAGTTGTCATATTTTGTTTGTATTTTTAATAGACGACATAACAAATCTCTCTTAAATGTATTAAAATAATACTATTGCCTCTGTTTAGCATTGGCTTTCAACTTAATTGTTCCATTGAGAAATACCTTCATTTGCTTTTTTGTGTGTTTGCAAATCAAATATGAATATATTCTACTGTCTAACTTGAGGAATTTTTAACTTTAGGGTTATGCTCAATGGACGGATGTCAAGCTGCCGTCTAAATATCTATATTTGTTCCCTATAGCTTAGCAGTGCTTGAAGCCTTCCTCTCAGGAGCCTCTTCCTACAGTGACCACCGGCTAATGAAGAGAGATGCGTAGCTGGTAAAATCGCCAGGAACCAGTGTCCACTGTGTGCTCGACCTCAAACTGTATCTAGGGAGCCTCGTGGAAGAAAGGGCGGCAAGAATTCAGAGCAGGAGGATGGAGAGGAGGGCTGCAAACTGGTATCTTCTGGCTGTTTCACTCGTGAATCATAGCAGCCGTGGGTTCCTGCCTAAGGCTGAACCTTCCAGTACTTTGCCCTTGGGGGGGAGGATACATGAGACCCCACACCTCCAAGAGTAGCTAATGGCAGCCAGTGGTGGCTGTTAGGCTGTATCAAGTTCATCAACCCATTCTATGGTAAATAACCTTCCACCCACGATCATGCACACAACCCTAATTTATCTCAATGGGTTTAAATAAAGACATGAAAGTAAGATGGGAATTAATAGGGAAGAAAAAGAGTATTAATAGGAGGGAGGTGGGATGAAAGAGGGGAATTTGAAAGAAAAGATCAAAATACAATATATATACATTTAAAAATGTCAAAGATGGACAAAATAAAAAAATTAAAAAGTCTCTCTATACCTTAACCCTAATGTAAATAAAGCCTCCCTGCTCCTCCACTCTAAGATGGTGCTGACATTTCCCTCTACTTCCTCGTGCCTTTGGCAATGAGAACTCATCTCTAGTTCAGATCGCCCCCCACCACCTTCCATCTGTCTAACTTCAAAGGCTGCTGCTATCAGTGGGTAAAGCTGCCGTCACCGTTGCCTCATTTGCCAGCTTCTACTGACACATGGTAAGATACAAGCTTTACGGCTGGGAGGGATTTCCAGGCAAGGCTGGATGAGGCTGGATCTTGATGGACACTGCATGGTTAGCCCTTAGCCCCCTGGTCCTCGTGTGGATCAATCTCAGCTCACCTTCACCAGAAATGAAGCAGTGCTGCCCTTGTCTTCTGGGATAGCTGTTGCCTTTTTCAAAATCTATTCTAAAACTGGCTTAAAAATCCATACCAAATGTGCTTTAGGAAAACATAAATTATAACCAGTACAGGAAACCTGAAGGAGTCGTGAAATTTGAAATTATTAAAAGCCACTATTGGCCAGCATTTCCTGTGCCTGAGACTTAGAATGTCTCCATCAGGATCAATTGGGATGATTGCTAGGAATATGGAAATCTTAGAATCCCTCTTGCAGACCTAAAGCAGAATAAATGAAAACACTGCCTGGGAATCTGTATTTATACACTCAGCAGTGTTCTTATGATGTCTTTCATGCTCACGGGAAAAGTCCACTACTAGCTTATAATTAAATCAGGTCAAAAAGATCTTCACTTTAAGAAGTGTTACAGGGCTGGAGAGATTGCTCAGTGGTTAAAGCTGCTTGCTTTCAAAGTATGATAGCCCAAGTCTGACTCCCCAGTACCCATGTGCATGTGTCTGGATTTCGCTTGCAGTGACAAGAGATCCTGGAGTGTAGATACACTCCCTCTCTTTCAAAATAAATAAAAAATATTTCTTTTAAAAAGAAGTGTTATGTTTCTTAATGCCAACCTCAGTTACAAGAAGCCTTTGATTTCACCTTTATATTTGACAAATACCCAGATGTACACTGTGCTTTAATTTAGGAGGAGGCGGACTATCTCAGTGAATATTTATGTGTAAATACATAGCTGTCAACTCCAGGGCTAAATCTTTTATAAAATATTGCTTTTGAAATTAGCAGTCACTAGGAAATTACTAGTATTCTCAAATAATGTACTGTTGCTGAGAATGAAAAATGAGCAGCTAGCAGTATTAAATAAGAGTAATTATTCAAAACTAAACATACACCGATCTAGTTAACAAAAAGGAATTTCCATATATTAGAACATTTTGCTTTCATTACAGAAAAATATGCTGAGGATCTTCCCACTTCCACAAAGATTCCCATTGGGTCTTTCTACTTCAACAAAGAATCTTCACTGAGTCTTTTCCATTCCAAAAACAGAGGTATTCTGACATCCAAATGAGCATTTCAAAGTGTTTGGGATAGTGAGATGAATGCAGAGTATCCCATGGTGTGGTGTGTGTGTGTGTGTGTGTGTGTGTGTGTGTGTGTGTATGTGTGTGTGTGCAGAGTATCACATGGTGTGTTGTATGTGGTGATGAGTGTGAGTGTGGATGCACGGTCCCGTGCACACGCATACAGAGGCCAGAGGAGAATGTCCAGTGTCATCGTACTGCTTACCTACATATTTCTACAAGGTCTCTCCCTCAACCCAGAGCAGCTGTGTGTCAGTGAATCCGAGATTCTCTAGTCTCTGCTTCCCATGGATAGGGTGATGGACAGTGTGGCCTTGCTCAGCTTTTTATGTGGGTTCTGGGGAGTCATCCTGGCATTCTATGGCCTGAGAGGCCCTGATGATGAAGTGATATGTGCTCTTAAGCGCTGAGCCATCTCCCCAGTCCCTCTGAGTTTTTAAAACAGCTCCAGATGGCCTATTGACCTTAAAAACGACCTACACTGATAAGCAAAATATGATTATGAGACAGAACTTTCCAAGATAGAAATTATGAAAACATGGCAGAACAGGGAAAATGGTTCTCAAACATGGGATCAGAAATGTAATTCTGTTTTCAGCTCACTGTTAATTTATTGTGTAAATGTGGGTAAAACATTGATCTATTTGCATTTCTAATATTGAAATTCTAATAGGTATACTTAATTCTATGTTTCTGAAGATTCTGGTAAGTATAGATCTGTAGAACACTTTAAAATGCTTTCCCATAAAGGTGATTAACTTTTATAGTATATGCTCTACCTGATAACATATGCAAGTTTCCTAAATAAAAACATTCATATTTAAATGGATGAACTAATGGGTGACTGTTTCTCTATAAGTTAACAGTTTCACAAAGAAAAAACATAGTAGCTCACAGCTATCAGGCATTTATTTTCTACCCAAAATATTACAGCAAACTACTCAAAACCAAGATGATGGGTGATTTCAGATACAGGATGGTTGTTATGTAGAAAAGGACTCAAAGACAAATTGGGTTTGTCCTGTGCAGTAAGAAATGATATTAGTGCTTGTGAGTAAAATTTCCAATTAGAATAGACTCAGTATATCATAAAGAAAAATTTAAAACATCAGGTATGTCCAAATGTTCTAACCATACCTTCCCCTTGTAGTTAGAGGTAAACCAACACAGAATTAAGAACTGATGACTATGGGAGTGTAATGAATGTTAATTAGCCAGACTTTGTTATTGAACAATCTAATATACTTCAAACATATTATACATGATGAACCTATGAAATTTTATGTCAGTTTTTTAATTTAAAAATTTATTAGTGAAAATTGGCATTTTAATGAAGAATAATATTTTAATTTATACTTATAATTCAATGGGAGTTATAAAAATTCAATTTTCTCATATTAGTGAGAATTCACATGCTTTATATTCTAATAATACCAAGTATGAGACTTTCCAAAGGCCAAACCCCAGAAAGCTGTAATTAATGGATGCTCTAATGTGCACTCTATGAATAATAACCTGACATGATTCTGAGGAAAACAGGTAATCACTTAGAATCCGCCATATTTTTATCTGAAGTAGACATACGCCAAGATGCAGGTGTGACAATTCAGTGTGGATCGGATTCACAATCTGGAGGCAGGTGTTGCCTGTGGGGTCATTCATGGTTGGGAGTTTAGAGTTCAGATCCTGTTCTTCACGTGCTTAGTGAAATGTCTGTGTTACATAATGAGGTGGTCCTTGCTTCCATAGAGTGCGAACAATCACCAGTTTCCAGTCAACAGGCCGGGCCTTGTCCACTTCTGATGCTCTCAGATGTCACTTAGGCATAAAGCATACTAGGAGCACTGGGGAGAGCACTACGGGGTGTTTAGTCTTAGCTCCTCCCAGTGACCAACTTGCCGGTGACAAGCGCACTGGAAAGCTCAGCGAATGCTGTACGACTGGTCACCCTTTGAGCGGAAGATGGTGGAGTCAGCACTGAGGATTCCTGACTAACCATCCACTTTCCTTAAAAATCATGACGCCAGTGAAGAGCAGACATGCCTGACTTCCTTCTGGTTTCACTCTCTACGCCATGCTCAGCCATAGCCTGGGATGTGTTTTGACATCTGAGCTGATGGTCACTTTTTCTCATTGTTTGCATCGTTTAAGGAAATTATGGAAAACAAAAACTAGAGAAGGAAGCCTAAAGGCCTTTCAGACTTGGTAACTCACCTGCAAGCAAGCAAAAGGAGGTTGTGTTTCTTCATCTATCTTAATTTAATTATTATTTAATATGTTTCTATATTCTGGGATGTATGTCATGCTAGTGTGTGAGTGCGTGTATGTGTGTGGAGGTCAGCAGACAGCTTACAGATTGTTCGCTGCCATCTGCTCTGTGAAGCTGGGTGTCTCACTGGGCACTGCTCTGTTTGGGAGCTTCAGGAAATCTCCCATCTCTGCCTCCCTTCATGCCCTAAGTGCTTTGGGATGGATCACAGAAGCTGACACAGCTTCTGATTTTGTACGTGGGCTCAAAGACCTGGACTCCCACTCCATCATGCGGCAAGCTCTTCGTCCACTGAGTCGTCACCCCAGCCCATCACGTGGTAATTTTACAGACAACTGCACCTGTGAGAATCTCCTTCATTCATTGGACAAACATGAGCTAGCTCTGTGGTACACTCCTTCAATTGCATGCCTTCTCATTAGTGCCTGGGTCACTATTTATGAGTTTGGGCTGCATGGGGAGCAGCGATCTATAGCAAGCACCAAAGCAACCATGAATAAAATTTCCAAATTAATTTTATCCAAATAACAGCAGTTCAAGCTACTGATGTGCAACTCGTGCTTCCCAGCACTCAGGTCCAGCTGCTCTTCAGCCAGTAACACTTTAATCCAAAAATTATGACAACCTGCTTTGGCTATAGCAACACAAGTCTGCTTAATTCTATGTATTGTGCCAACTAGAGAAAATCCAATCTTTTCAGGTGTAGTTCTGTAAGCTACACTTTAGTCGTTATTTCATGGAAGAAGTGATTCTTATTAAGAATTAAGGGAGAAGTCTACAGCCTGTTTATAGAATGATGCAGTATTATCTCATCCATTCTCTGCATTTTATGAATTGCATTCTGGAGCCTGAATAGCAATAGGAAAGATAATATCAAAGTTAATTTTTAATGAATACCAACTTCTATTCTGTTACCAAAACAAGAGCTTTGCAGTTCAGAAAGACACTTCTTACAATCACACATTTAATTATTTATCTGGTTCTATTTTGTGAAATAAAAGGCTAACCTTCCACTGCTATGATGAATAAAAGCTCCGCATCTCATGCAAATATCAGAGATTGAGCAGGCAATCTTCCAGCAGTTATTATGAAAACTGGCATGAATTAGATGTTAGCATTATCATGTTGAGAAGAGAAGTGTGATCCTAGATGCAGAAAAGTTAAATGACAGTCATGTGACATGTCTAGTTGCACTGTTACCCACTGTTCAAATTCAGTTATGCCAGGAGAAGGGAGTCACTGTACAGGAGGGCACTTCTGATGATTTGGTTATAGAAAGGTGACTGGATTTTCACAACGCTACTTGGGGACAGGCGAGGAATCAAAGAAAACATGTCATGACTCCCACAACTGCAGAAAGTATTCATGAGGCCACTAAGCAATCCCTTCAACAGAAGTCACGGTCATGCTACCCCAGTGCCTGCGGCTTCATATGGCCTTGAACATAAGGTGAAGTGCCAGTCGTCAGAAACCCTGGGCCAGTACCCATAGAAATGCAAGTCACCAGGCACCACACAGCTCTGAGAGTTTTACCCAAGTAGCCCTCCATCCGAGCCCAGCTGAAAATAAGCTGTGGCACAGTGTGAATGTCACCTGTTGCTCTGGATTCCAGTACAGCAGTCTCTAATCAGATGAAGACATTCAAACTTAAAGAGACTTTTAAACTAAATCTCACTCTTTGATTTCTCTGAGACAGATGGTTAACGGCAGCAGTAATGGACAGTGCAGGCATAAGTTTTTCCATCATCATGGAACTTCTATTGTGCAGATCTGACTTGGCTCAGTCTACTATCTAAGTGACTCACTTTTAACTAAGACTAGATGTTTGAATGAAATGAAGGAGGTGATAGAAGCATCTTTTATTATGCTATCGTTTGTTGAGTCATTTCCTTTTAAAAAAAGATTTATTTTGAATTGATTCATCATTAACTGAGCAGATGCCACAGGCCAGACGCTGTGTATACAGATGGAGAAGAAGGGATTCTCAAAGATGAAGGAGGCTGATGTCCTCCCTCCTGAGAGGCTGTAACATAGCATGTGAGCTACAAAGTCATTTAATATTGACTATAATAATATAAATAAAATAGCAATACTATCTACATGAATGTATGTATGTAAAACCACAATAATAACAATAATATGAAGTGGAACAAATGATTGAATAGGGATGAAAACTTGAAGAAATGGCTTACATATATATACACATACATATAAATGTATATATACAGATACACATGCATATACGTATATGTGCACATACATACATACATATATACACACTCATTACAGAAGCAGCGGTGTTGGATAAGCAGGGCGGGGACATGTAAGGACAGTGGGGCAGTAGCGGGAGCCAACTCTAAGGCAAGCATTGCAAGAGGGGAGAGGGCACGTAAGCTCCCTGGATGAAGAGCTCTCTGGGCCGCTTGGAACCAGGATGTGCGGGGCTTGCTCCTGTTATGTTTGGTTGGTGCTTTTTCATTCTGATAGCTTCTGAGAAGTAATTTTAATACAAATAGATTTTAATATAAATGGGTTTAAATAAACAACCATGTCATGAATAGGTGACCTTGTGCGTACTTAAGCTTCATAAACTCTCCTGAGATTTGTGATCACTTCCAGGCTTCCTATGAGGAAAGGATGGTGTCGAGGACAACCAACTAGGTCTCAGGGAGTAATGGTCTGCTCTTTTCCAGGGTGACATTCGTGCCTCATGGCCACAGTGACCATGCATGTTCTAGACATAGGAACATGAGCTGTCCAAATATAGTCTAGAGAGTGGACAGGCATGTCTCAGGAAAAGCACAGTGCCTTCGAAGGAATTTCCACGGTGTATCTGTGGACATGCAGTCAGGAGGCTGCAAGAACACATCATCCACTGCTCAGATGACAGCAGGAACACTCCCATGAACTTCCTCTCCCCTCAGGGTGTCAGATTTGCTTCTTCTAGCTAACCTGATGTTCTCAGTTGCAGCCAATATCCTAAGCCAGACAGCTACTTAAAACAAATATTTGACAGACCCAGGGTCTGGGAAGATGTCTCAGTCATTAAAGTCGCTTGCTTGCAAAGCCTACCGGCCTGGGTTCAATTCCCAAACCACCCATGTGAGACTGAGGCAAAAAGTGGCACAAGCACCTGATGGTCATCTGTGTCAGCAAGAGGCTGTGCATGCACACAGGTGTGAATAAATAAATAGTAATAAAATAAAAAAATCACAGAGCAGATCGTTTTAGCACACAAACCTTATGGACTGAAAACATCCAAAACCCACAAAAATCTACAAATATTGAATGTACTAGGTATGGGGTGAATATGCAATTATTAGTGTGTGTGAGAGTGTACTTGTGCACATAACTAAATATAATACAATAGTTTGGGACAAGGATGCTTTTTGATTCTGGGGATCTGAAAGTGGGTTTGAAAGTAAATCTCAGGCAGGACACAAACAGGACAGTATCCAATCCATGTAGCCTGGGGAAATCTCCCAGGATGCACCAGGAACCCAAGTTGCATCTTATGATATCTTCCATGTTACAGGGGAGATAATAACTTTAATGGAGCAACTTATAAAAAACATGACATAAGATAACACTCTCAAGCAATATTCCAAAATGTGTTTCTGTCACAGGACGATGAGACAGTGGCAAAGTCTTCTAGAACAACGAGCCAAAGATCACTTGCTTCCAAGGATCTCCAAGATGGGGCATTGAATCCCTCACAAAACCCACCATGCTTTTCCAGTAGAGGGTAAATGGTGATGTCCTGAGATTCCAGGAACACACAATATAAATGAAGAAATCCTAAAGTATGTTTCCATAATGTTCACAAATGAAGCTATTTCTGGGGTCATATTTTTGCATAAGGATGAGTGACTGGAAGCCTAGGAAATCTGTCATAGAGTCAGATACATCTATCATCAAACCCTGGTCTCCAGACCTCAAAGCTACATAATGCTCCTCTATGCTAGCTTAGGTAGGTATTTAAAGGATATTTTTTTTTTGGAAATTTAAGCAAATAAAAAAATTTGAGCAAATAAAAAGGAAACTGTGGACAGTGATGGTCCTGTTTATGGATCCATGGTATACTACATACTGATTTCCAAAGTTACTCAGTTATATATGTTAAACGGGTAATAGATTTTCTAGAACAATCTTACCTCAAAAAAGGGAAGGAGAATCCTGAGGCTCCAGCTCTCAAAGACACCTAGGCTGGGCACTAAAGACTGTAACATGCCTCCAAGGCTCAGGGAATAGCATGCAAGATGGACGAAGGGGCAGAAAGAATGTAAGAGTCACAGGGTGGAAACTGTTCCAACACAGACCCTGGAAGTCACAGAGAACCCTTTTCCAGGCACTATGACAATGAGACCGGAAGAGTTCCAGCTGGCCAAAGAGGGAGGGGCCTCATTGTGGGGTCTACAGGTAATGAGGTCAGGAGCAGTCTGGGCCCAGGGGATGCTTTGCGAAGCCCACGCACATGGCCCAGGTATGCGGCCAGGCTCTTCAGCTCTGTGGATGGAGCCAGCAGCTGGCAAAGAAGAGGAAAATGAGAACAGTAGTCGGGCTGAATCTTTGTGGTCCAATCTGAGCTACTGCCACAGACACTGTGAGAATGAGTGCCAACACGCAGCAATGGTAGGCTGGCCTGGTTATGACCAGAGTGAATACATATGCCCATCCAACAATGAGACTCAGCCATGACTTTCCAATTCATACCACTGCTCCCCAGTGAAACTCAAATCACCAGTGAAGCATGTTTCTTGCATGTTCTAGACACCATTCCCACTGGTAAAGGTCAATCAGGTCATTCAGTGGGAAAATAAGTGTCATCATTCCTCAACTACCTTTGGGTGAACTAACATGAAATGTAAATATGGGACACCCCTTTTCCACAAAGGTCCTGGACTTTTCCTTTATAGTCACGTGAGTTTGTTCCTATGAAAAGTATTGTTAAACAATCTGGGAAGATGGTTCAGTGGCTAAAAGCACTTGCTTGCAAAGTGTGCCAGCCTGGGTTTGATTCTTCAGTATCCATATAAAGCCAGATGCACATGAATCTGGAGTTTGTTTGTGGCAGCAAGAGGCCCTGGTGTGCCATACTCACTCTGCCTACTCTCTCTCTCTCTTTCTCTCTCTCTCTCTCCCTCTTTCTCTCTCTCTCTCTCTAATAAATAAAAGTTTAAGTATCATTAGGGCAGGGGAGATTGTTCAGTGGTTAAGGCACTTGCTTGCAAAGCCTGAGAATCCAGGTTCAATTCACCAGTACCCACAGAAAGCCAGATGCACAAGGTGGCACACGCATCTGGTGTTCACTTGCAGCAGCTAAAGGGCTGGTGCACCCATTCTCTATCAGCCTCTTTCTCTCTCTCAAGTAAATAAAACATTTTTAAAAAGTCTCATTACACTAAATCTTTCTGTCTCTCACTGGAAATATAAACTGCCACCAGCTCGGTCAAATGACAAAAGCCCCTGTCACTCAATTCTGAATTGAATCTGAACATGTACAAAATGACATTAAACCCAACAGCCACCCTGTATTTGAGAACTGCTCACTCCTGAGGGCACAGGGCTGTTTCTGAGTGCCAATACCTCCCTTCTCATAGCAGCTCTCCGTGGAATCACTTACAAATCAGGTATAACTTTCATCTCAAAATCGAACTATTTTCATGCAATTTAATCTTTCTTCTCATTTCAGGTCATTTTTCCACTTAATGCTTGGGTGACCACCTAATTCACTTGGGTCCAGCAACATCACATAATAGATAACAAGCCGCTGTTCGCAATTTCTAATGACAGAGATGCAGGCACTTACTTATCTCCCACTGGGTCCTATTTCTTTTTCTTTCAGACTGTATCAATGAAGTGAAAATCTTATTTTCTCAAGTTTTGTCCTCTGTTGACATGCAAAGGTCAGGCTGGAGCCTCTGATCAGCAGACATGATGAGAGACCAAGCAACATGAATTTTTAACTTGTGCTTACACTAAGTATGACTCTTGATGCTTACTTTGTGTATGTGTATGAATGTGCATTTGCTCATGTGTGTGCGTGCATGCAGGGGAAGGTGCAGGTGCATGCAAAGGTCAGGGGACACACCTGGGTGCTGTTCCTCACATGCTGGCTACTTCTTTTGAGTCAGGTCCTCTCATGGGCCTGGAGCTTGCCCGTGAGGCTGCACTGACTGGCCAGTAAGCTCCAGGGATCCTCCTTTCTCTGCCTCCCAAGCACTGGGATCACAAGCATAAGCCACAATGCCCAGTTTGTCTGAGAATTGAACTATGGTCCTCATGATTTTTTTAACATATTGAAGAGAATTTATATTTTCCTTCTATCAACATTTATAGTTTACAAGGATTCCCCAAACTGAAATCACTGTTTTAGAGGTAAGATGCTAATCCTTTTGTGTGCTTTTATTCTTACTCAACACATGCCAAAGAGCTAAGGCATAATTTTGCAAATGAATGTTTTTAGAAAGAACAAATCAGGTTCTATTGGAAAACTTAACCGAGTCAGGGCCCCCAGACAGCCTGCTGGCTGCTCTTCTGGCTTCCAGCCTCACCTCCAATTAAGTCTCCAGCCTGCTGTCAGCGCCGGCTGTACAATCACCAATCTGATCATGTCCAGCTCCTACTTAGAATTCCTAGTGGCTCCACATTCTTTCAGAACAAATTTCGACTTAACTTGGCTTCCAAAACACTTTTCTGTCACAGGTCAGAGGAAGTCATTCATGGTCCCAACTGACTGCGTTCCTCATACTGTCATTTGTATCAAATGACTTGTGACACCTCAGGATCAGCTCAGCCCTCAGAATGGTCACAGCTGTCCAGGCTTCAGACCTGGGTGCCTCCCAGCCTCTTTGGCATCTGGGATTTCCCATAGGTGACTGTCCCTCACCATGCACAGCCCCCATGCTGTGTGCCAGCCCTCCTCCTCTCCCACCCACAGCACTTCCCGTCCTTCCTTGTAACTGTCCCCTTCACTCTGAGTCACTGGTCCCTCAGTGACTGTCAGTCACTATGCAGGAAGTTGCCTGCAGTGACTATAGCACACATATTTGTGGGCCTTAACTTTAAACCTTTCTGATTAAGGAGTTTCTGGGTAGAGCCTGAGGATGTGCATTTCCAGAAAGTTCCTAAGAGATGATGTGGTTGCTCTGGGTCTATTGTGGCACCTTTGTAAACACTGCATCAGAAATGACCTTTGAAGGTGAGTTTCTAGGCTACTGCTTCAACATAACAGGAAGAAGTCAAGCATTTATGGCAGGGATTTGCAAATTTGGAGGCCACCGAAAGACAATGGTGGTGTGGGCATGAATTTCTGTACGTAGCCTCCCCTGGTCAATAGTAACTAACTTATTTCCTGAAAAGTCAACATTTGACATGAACAATACACTTTTACATGGTCCAGTTTTCACCATTTAATCAGTAAATTGTGTACTGATGCTTAAATTAAAAAAACATCCCTTTGATAGCTTATAGTACCTTTAAACCTCAAAAAGACTTAAGATGTCTTTGGGTAACATAATTATTAACACAGCCAAGCCTGCATGGCTTGTGGTAAAAATCAAGAAGAGACTCATAAGTTTTTTTTAATAAAGGAAAATGTGTTTTATATGAACTCCTAGCCCAAGCGCAAGGGACATAAATGCACATGGGAAATGAGAACAGTTTGCTGACAGGATAAAAGAACTGTCTGTCTGAATATTCCCCTTGGCTAGTTCAGCGATGATCTCACATTACTTTCTCCTGAAAGTTTACTTCTGCAAATTAGTTTATTTTCATATTAACTTTTAAGACTTGAAGGGTTTTTTTGTCAAATCCATGAGTTTATTAAGAAGTTTTAATTTCTGCCTTATCTTTAAAAAATTATGAGTAAACAAAAACATGTAAAATTTTATAATACTAAAAATGAGCTAGGTCTCATTATTATTTTAGAAATTTAAAGAATAAGTTTAGAATTAAAAAGTCACTATATTCTTACGTATGGGCTTGGCAACTATTTTAAAACTTAATATTTGATGAAACCAATTTACAGAAAAGCCTGCTGGGTGCTGGAAAAGACAATTGCTCATCTTTTGACTTTTGTCTTCCCAGAGTTCTCCAGGCTATACTATAGGATGGATGGAACACAAAGAAAATTTCTAATGTGCTGATTTAATTCTACTCTATAATTCATACTTTCATTTTATTTTCAAAGTTGCAGAGCAACATTAATTTAAGACAATATTTCTTTTCTTTTCTCTCTTTCTTTATTCATTATTATCATTATTATTTGTTTTTGAGGTAAGGTCTAGCTCTAGCCCAGGCTGACTTTGAATAAGTAGTCTCAGGGTGAACTCATGGTGACTCTCCTACCTCTGCCTCCTGAATGCTTGCATTAAAGTTGTGCACCACCACGCTATCAAACTATACACCAAAATAAATTCTAAGTGAGTCATATGTGTAAATATGAAAGAAAAATGTATATGTATGATGTATGTATAACATTATATATATGGATAAGACAGAAAGATAAAGGTTTTTAAAATTATCCCAAACTGGAGATGATAGTTCTCAATATAACATAACTCCTACTAAGGTCTAAGTTGATACAGCTGACAGTATAATTACAAAAATAATAACAAAAACTTCCATAATCAAACCTTAAAAAATATTTCTAGTCCTTAACAACACAAATGTCCAATTTCCTTAATATAAAGTACGTAATTCATGGCCAAAATGGCATTCATACATCAAAAGAAGTGAAGAAAAATAGACCACACACTGGATTTTTAATATTGAAACATGTAAATATCAGTAATAAGATAAATGTTCCTTGAGACTTAGCAATATGTATTTTCTACATCCATAAAATTAAGAAAAAAATGAAACAATTGCTATGGCCTGAATGTTAGTGTCCACCAAAATTCTGACGTAGGATCCCGATACCAACATGGTGAAAAGGATTCAGAGGCCAGTCTTTAGGAGGACTCTGTCCTCATAGATGAGACTGTTCCATATCACACATCACGGTGGCAAGGAGAGGTCCTGCCCTTCTGCCACGAGAGGTGCCACCTTGGAAGCAGTGAGTGAGCCTCCCCAGAGTCCAGCCTCTAGACCTAAGAAACACAACGCTGTTGCTCAGTAATTGCCCAGTCTCTTCTCCATAGCAGTGCAAATGGAAGTAGACCTCTGCTGGGGAAGAACAGTTTGTAGCCAGGATGCAGGGAGTTACTTTTATATCTATGGAGTGAATAATAATTTACAAATCCTGTTTGGAGTATAATTTGGAAGTGCCTACTAAAATTATGAAAGCATATGCCTGTTTGCCATAAAAATATCTCTTAGAATTTTATCCAAGAAACATATTTCCTTTCACAAGTTACAAAATTTTTATGAGATTTCTTCAGAATTGCTTTTAATAGTCATGTTAGAATGACTTGAAGTTCCATCAACAAAGACAGCTTAATACATTCTGAGATGTCTACCCCATGACAGATAGAAAAAATAATATTTTTATGCATGTTGTGAGGCCATCTCAAACGTAGGTTAAGTGAAGAAAGCTCAGAAGAGTATGTACATTAGGTTTCTGTTTGCAACACAAGTGGAAGATGTGTACAAACACTGTCACTGAGAAGACACTGTGGTGGTCTGAGAGAAATGTCCCCATAGCCTCATGTGGTGGAGTCCATGGTCCTCAGCTGGCGGCAATTTGGGAAAGTTGTGGGGCCTTTGGGAGGTGGAGCCTCGCTGGAGGAGACATGTCAGTGGGGACAGGCCTGGGAGGTTTCATAGTCCAGCCCCTGGGTGTTGCCAGCTAGCTCACTCAGTCTACTTCCTCTGGCCACTGCTGCGTGACAAGATGTGATGCCCCAGCTACCTGCTCTGACATGCTTTCCCCTCCTTGAAGAAACCTGCCCTGGAAAAAGGAAGCTGCTTCTGGTCAGATGTTTTGTCCCAGCAAGGAGAGCATAACTACAACAGATAACACAATGAAGTGAGAAGATTGTGATAATTTCATCCAATCTTTGTTTCCTTGAATAATAGCAGAGTGGAGCTTTTCCTCTCATTGGGAATGCTACTTTGGCTTGTAAAGCATTGCTGCTGTGACAGGTTATGATAAAAACCTCTGCCAGAAGCAAAGCCACTAGAAAGCAGGAAAGGACCAGGAATTCCATTTACAATAGCAGCAATTTTGACAGGACTTTGGTGCCAAGTTTAATTACAGAATACATTTATGACTTCCAAGTACCTGAAAGATTCCTTGCAAGTAGATGGAGAGTGATGGTATTTGTGTCTGAGAGGGAACCTGATGGCCCAACAAACTCTATTTTGTTACATGCCTAACAACCAGAATTTATTAGCGAGCTCCTGAACCAGAACTATGTCAGTGCTAAGGTCTGAAAAATCCCATCAGCAATTTTAGCACAGGATTTCTGGAATGAAGGAAAGAAAGTCTCTCAAGAGCAAGGTGGCTCACATACTCTGGCTCATTTAGTCATCAGCGATCATGGAGACGTTATCTTCTTTTCTCTACATGAAGAAATGCAGACTTTGGGTAATTCAGTAACTTGCCCAAGACTTCATCACTCCCTAGTCAATGAGAAGTCTCTTTGAGACCAGTTGTCTCTCCTTTAAAGCTCAGCTCTTCCTAGACCAACTCCAGGGCCCATCACATGTGGACAAGGTTCTTTGTGGAAACGGGCTCGTCGATGCTCTCTCCAAAATGAAAGAGAAGCATCAAACTCCTGTATCTTGGCTCAGATACAACCTCTGTTTTCCAATATGTAGCAATCCTCCAGGACTCATGGGCCTGCCCAGGGCGTGAAGTACTGGACTCAATCACAGTGTGGCTAAGGTCTATACCAAAGTTCTGGAGGGGAGGGATTCCAACATTTAATGTCTTGGTAGAAGATGGCATTCAGCAAAAATTTCAAAGGACCAGCCAGTGAGGCCAAAGGAAATAAGTAAGGGTGGAAGGGGACTTAGAAAGAATTGGAAGGACTGTGTAGTCAACAGAAATAAATGCTGCTGACCCAGGGGTCAGGCAAAGTACAGGTGAATTTTATTAGTTTTAGTAGGTTGTGGGTAACCCTGGGCCACCCAATCAATGGGATCAATTTTACTTCTTTTTGATGAAAAGCAGAATTTGATTTAGTGTTCCAGGTCTGAGCCACCATACTATAATTTTAAAGGTTTTAATATTTATTGTATTTTACTCATTTGAGAAAGAGAGAAAGAGGTAGATAGAAAGTGAGTATGGGTGCACCAGGGCCTCCTGCCACTGCAAACAAACTCCAGACACACGGACCACTTTGTGCATCTGGCTTTATGTAGGAACTAAGGAATCAAACCCAGGCTGTCAGGCTTTAACGATTGAGCTATCTCCCCAGGCCCCATATTATAATTTTGAAGGAAAGTAAGATGATGCTTTAATTCTTTCTGTTTTGTAAGATTTCCCATTCTTTCTGCAGACATATTTACAGCAGAAACTATATTGTTTTAAGTTCTACTTCTTCCGACATCTCAGACGATGGCTGTTCCTTTAATGTTTAATAATATATTGTGTTTTAAACTCCGTGGAATCTGACACTATTTTAGTTATTGGTGTAATTACATTTTTAATGTCCATCTTTATGGATAGACTGTGAGTCCATGAGGACAGTGACAATTTGTCTCATTCATTTCTATTTCCCTCATTCTTACAGTGTCTGGCATAAGGCAAGATCTCAACAAAATTTAATTATTATAAAACTATAAATTAAGAGGTTTGAATCCTGTTCCCTATATGGAATAAAAATGTCAGAAGCAAACTTCCTATATGATTTGGATTCCTTCTGCCTGGCCATCTTTACCATTGCAAAAGAAAAAGAAAAGACCACAGCTCAAAGTTACACTTTTCTCACCAGATGAAAATTTAAAAGAAACACAGCAAGATACACAAGCTGAATTTTAATAAGACATTCTAAAGCAATATAAGAAAACACAACACCTTTATGGAGAGTCATGTAGGGTATTTGAGGAAAAACAGGAATCAAGGAAATAAGGGGACCAATTCATTTCCTCTGAGATTCCGCTATCCTTTAGCTTGCTCTGGAAACAGCTAAAGAGACTGCTCTGCCTTTGGTAACCACCAGTTAGACAATACGTGCAGACTAAGCTGCCTACATGCTTGATGTGTGTTCTCTGCCTTCTCTTCAACAGTGTTCTAACAGTCAGGGTCTTCAGGAGAAATCTGCCTCTGAATCTAAGACTCTCCTAGAAAGAAGCTCTATGGACAACACACTAGCCTGACTTTATTACTCAGATGCCTGTCGTTACTGTTGTGTGAAATTTATTCTAAAGAGCAGTTATCTAACATATTCCTAGAAATAAAGTCAAATCAATAAAGATAACAGTGCCTGTACTTCCCTGAAGGTGAAAATGGTGATTTCTTAAAATGTAATCAACCAACCACACGGGGCTCCCTTAGATGGTCCCGAGTTCCTTCCTGACCTCTTAAGGTTCACACCTGCGCTTCAGAATCAGAGTTCAGGATGCTTCACTCGAGTTCTGTCTTCTGTATTTTTCATTTATCTCTCTTTAAAATTAATACCTTTATTATGAACAATTATATATATTGTATGAGCAAATCATGTGATGATACCCCCATTTCCCTCCTCTCTGTCCCCTACCCACTGGGGTCCCTCCTCAGTGCTCATACTGGATCAGTCCATAGGATAAGGGGTTATGAATTGCACCTGAGGTAGCCAGTTTTTTTTTCTTCCCCCTTTGTGAGTTGTTGCTGGGGGGGAGGAGTGATGTCTCTTGATATTCCCCCCAACCATGGCTCTTATATTCTTTCCCCCCTCTTCTGCTCAGTTCCCTGAATCATGGTGGGTGAGTTTTAAGTCTGCTTTATCGTTGAGATCTTAAGTGTCTCTGGACTTCTGGTTTGGGTTGAGTTGGGTATCACTGGTGTCTGTCTCCGCTGACCTTTCGTGTGTTATCTGACTTGCTGTTGTGATTGGTCTCCTATTTATCTAGTCTCTTTCTCATAGGTTTCATTTGGACCCTGTGTGAAGGCCAGGGGTGGTTCATCTCCTGCCATTTCTCATCACTGTGTTTCCAGTTTATAATGTGCTAAGTTCTTAGAAACATATCTCATTTTGATATCACAGCCTGGCTCTCACACAGATGGGCATTTTTTTTTTTAATACAGAGACGAGAAATCTGAGGCTGAGCCATTGCTCACTGATTCTTACTAGTCAGTAACGGAATACAGCTTGACACCAGTGTCCTGAGGCTCGTCACAAGCTTTGCAAATAAAGTCACCTGCACATTACTCCACACTCCAAATTAGATGGTTGAAACATATTCACGTCTGTTAGAAATGCGTTAATATTTTCTATTTTAAAGAAATTATTTGCCCCCTGACTGAGGAGTCCTCAGAACCTACCCCAATGCCCAGTGTTAGTGCTGCAGAATGTGTTCACAGAGAGTCAGTGTGGGCATGTTGATTGCTCAGTGAGGTCCATGGAACTGAAGGACAAACACTGGACAAGTGGTTCTGCCATGTTAACACTGCCTCTGAGAGTGAGGAAGAAGTCTCCACTTTCTATGGAGTCAATGTTCCTTCTCTTTCCCAAGCACTTTATGTTGGTTTGCTTCTTCAAAGTCCATCTGGAGAGCTTGCCTCCGCATTTAAATAATTAAAATGTCACCAGTTCTGGTCAGCTTTTTTTCCTTCAGGCACTGTATTATTTAAACAGATCTCAGACAAAATAGAAGATAAATGAAAACAAAACTTATGGCCTGAAGAAGAAATTTGGGTTTGTGGAATCTGCTCATCCATGGCCACAAACTCAGCAATGAAGCCGGAATCCAAGCACAAGGGCTTCATGGCATAGCTATGTTCTTCACTACAGGCTTCAAGCAGCCATTCAAGAGGACTATACTCACTCAGGTGATACTCATAAAGTTTATTGGCTAATTTCTTTGTTTATCAACCCTGTTCTGAGTCAGGAGCACCACTTTGCACAGGGACTGCGAAGATGAAGTACAGCCTAGGGAAGAAGATCTACAGGCTAATGAGAGACCTTGTGTCAAAACTCATGGATGGGGCTGGAGAGAGGGCTCAGCGGTTAAGGCGCTTGCTGGCAAAGCCTGAAAACCCGAGTTTGATTCCCAGTACATATGTAAAGCTAGATGCAAAAGGTGTGTAAGCATCTGGACTTTGTCTGCGGCAGCTGGAGGTCCTGGCACACCCATTCTCTCTCTGTCTCTCTTCTCTCTGTGTCTCTCTGTGTGCAAATAAGTAAATAAAAATTTAAAAACTATTTTAAAATAGTGTATGGCATCTGAGGAATGATATCTGAGGCTGTCCTCTGCTTTCCACACGCATGTACACACTTGCACACACATGACCACATACATACACACAGACATATATGCAAACATACACATCACCATCTACAAATTCCAATTTTACATTATTAATGGCAATATATGCATATATATCAAGATATACATATATGTATATATAATATGTGTATAGCTGCTACAATATAATAGATGGTATAATGGAGATATATAAATTATTGAAAAACTCCACTGGGATCAGAAATGTCACAAAGAGGAAAGTGATAGATGAAATCCAAGCAGGAGTATTCACAATAGGTTCTAGAATCTAGAATGTGTGAAGAAAATACAAGAAAGCTAAGAGAATAATCTCAGCTAAGTATTGGAGAAGATACAACTCATACTGCATCTATGAAAAGGATGTTCAACTCACTAATATTCCACTTATGTTTATCTGAAACATGAAGAGAAGAGTAAGGAATTTGGAACAAATGCAAAATGAAATCACACTTGATGTCAAATTTTTGTTGTTGTTATTGTTTTGAGGTAGGGTCTCACTCTAGCCCAGGCTGACCTGGAGTTCACTATGTAGTCTGAGGGTGGCCTTGAACTCATGGAGACTCCCTACCTCTGCCTCCAAGTGCTGGGATTAAACCTGTGCACCACCATGCCTGGTTTATGTTGGATATTGACTGCCTTTAAACAAGAAAGGGAAAAGGAACTATCACTAAATTTTCTGTTTGGATATCTAGGTTGTAAGTATTTACAACTTTGATTTAATTTCTGTGTCTTCGTTCATAGTTTTGAAACATTTCTTCATTAATGTTATAAGAATCTTTCTATCATGTTCCATCAGATTTTCCCACGATTATCACTTTTGTTGGCAAAATGATAAGCAAGGCAATATACATCAAGGGAGATACAACAATCCCAGTGGGCATCCTGATGACTTACCCACCCAGAATTCTTCCAACCTGAGCTCTCATCTGAAAATCATGAGTGATGATATCTTCGTTTACAACATGATTGTAAGATGTGAATTAGTTCAAGCATATGAAAATGCTTCTCAGGTGTGAAGAAATGTTATGGAAATTCTCAAGTGCACACTTCATGTGAAATTAGATGAGCATACTTGCTCATTCACTGCCATTCTGATCTTACTGAAAGAGACATTGTAAACAAAAAAGTAGAGATCATAAGACATACACATCTTCACTTACCGGATCTATTAGCTGTGAGTAGAGTTCATGGCAATTGTCAAAAATATACTTGTATGTAGAATCCAGACAGGCCCTGACACAGTCCTTCACCACCATGCTGGCCTTTGGGGGGCTCTGCAGCTCCAGAACCTACCAGACAAATTACTTTCTTAAGCACAGTAGAAATTGCAACCCAGTGAAACCACTTAGTAACTAATGAGTGTATTTAGTTGATTTGGCTATTTCTAAGAAATATGGTCTTAGGAACCTTCTAAGTGTTCATTAACTCAAATTTCTGATGGAGAAACATACAAATGTCCGTGATTATGAACATCACTCAGAAGCACTAAAGTAACCAGTAACAAGGGCATCCATTCAGTTCTGTTACATTATTCCAAAGAATTTATCATTTATTGTATGTCAGGTAGTAGGAAGGCTGTGATGAGCAACTGTCAGCAATGAACAAAAGTCTCCCTCACCACAGGCTTAAAATACAATAGATAAAAAACAAAAAGAAAGTAAAATGCATTAATGGCAATGCATGTTGAGAGGAAAATCAAATAATGGAAAGGAGACAGGGAGGTCAATGAACAGAACTAACACGGAGAACGGCAACAGAAGATGAGGTCAGAAAAGAAACTGGATGAGAAGGGAATGGGGGAAATTGTACATAGATCATTGTGAGAACCTTAATTTTTTATTAATATAAGAAAGAATTTAACACTTTGAACAGAAGGGTAAAATGCCCTAACTTTATCATCACTTCAAAGGCTTTTTTTCAGTCATCATCACCAAGTTGGCCTTACAGAAAATGCTTAGGGGATCTTGAACATTTAGTAGAGGAAGACAGGTACCATTATGGAAAAAGAAAATATAAGACTCACCATCATACCAAATACACAAAAGAGGAAGAAAAAAGAATCAAACATTGCCAGCACATAAAACCATCAAAATACAAAATACTATGAAAGGAAGATTAGTAAAACTTAGATATTCTAATAAAACCAAAAGCTTAATAAATAGACATAGTAAGTCCTCGATTAAAAAGCAGTTTGAATGGATACAAGAAGACACAAGGCATGCCTCCTCCAATAAACTCACTACACCAGGAAAAGAAAGTGAAGATGGACCAATTAAAAGACAGCTAACTCCCAACAAAGGCGCAGAGCACACCCTGGAGAAAGACAGCTTCCTCAATGAATGATGCTGAGAAAAGGAAGTACCAGATACAGTAGACTCAAATTAGAGAGCATACCTCTCACCTTGTATAAAAATCAGGTGAAAGTGCACTTAAACATAGACTTAAAACTATGGGGAAATGCCTCAAGACATTGGTATAGGGAATGAATCTTTTCTGGATAAGCCTAAATAAAACATTGACAAATGAGATTAAATAAAACTAGGGGCTCTGTGTGACAATTACCAGAGCAAAGAGACAAACTGCAGAAAGGGAGATCATACAATAAACTATTCATTTGATAAAAGATTAATAGTTAGAATATCCTTAGAACCACCACAAAAAAATGACAGAGATGTAAATATAACATCCTAATTTGACTAGATTTTATAGTAAAGTGTGCTGAAACAGAATACTGTGCTCAATAAGTATGCATACTTATTACTGTTAATTTAATTTTGAAGTAAAAAATGATTCCTATGCATTCTTTTCAGGTAAGTTATAGAAAATATAGAAAGACGAGTTAAGGAATATTGTGAAAATTCAGTCAAGAGAGACAAGATGGTGTGAGAGACAAGAGAGCACTTGTCCCACCACCTGAGTCTGGGACACTATGACAGTGGATGTGGCCTCACACCGAATGGGGAGGAATTAGCCTGGGAGGTAGGAGCTCAATTTGGGTTAGCCCAAGATTGAGAACCCAAACGGACATACACGGTCCAGACTTCAGCCAATATTTGGATAAATGAGTCAGAAGTGATAGAGATGCTTGGTAGCTTACAGAAGAGTGAAGTGCTGGGTGAGAATGGACAGAAAAGCAACAGAGTTCAAGAAGTAATTTATATGACTCTCCTGTGACCTCAGGCAAACCAGAGAGAATAAAGCAGTAGAGATTTAAAAAATATGAATCCATAAGACAGAGTATAACAGGAGATAGGCATTCTGAACATTTTCCTGAAGAATAGAATAACAAAAGATGTAGTGGTCCTAAACACTGCAAGGTGAGGATGCCTAACTGATCAGCAGTGGCCCTAAGCCTGTAAGGTGAGAATGCATAACTGATCACTAGAGGTAAGCGAAGTTCTGGTCATTAGTGATTTTCCAAGAATTATTTTGGAGTAGATGATGGAATACAAGCCTAAATAGAGTGAGTTCAAAAAAAGTAAGGGCAGGTATGAGAGTTAATATTGCCTTGATGTCAATTCTTTCCAGGCTGATCTACACATTTAATGAAATCTCAGTCAAGATATCAGCAATACCTGAAATCACCTAAGCTTTGGACAAAGAAGAAAAATGGCCAGGATGTACATTTTATGATTTTAGGATTTTCTTTATACAGTTTCCATAACAAAGACAGATGACCTGTGGTGCAGGTAGAGACAGTTAAATATTCTAGATATAAGTATTTAAATAAGTACCTATATTCTAAATATAAGTATTTAGAATATGGAGCCAAGAGATTTTATTTACAATAGTACAAAGACAAAGCAATGGAGAAAGGAAAACCTTTTCAATAAATGGTGTTCAAGCTGTTAAGCCTGAATATGCAAAAAATTTTCTTGACCTTGATTTCACCTTATGCCAAATAAAAGCCGACCTAGAAAACCCAGAATAGAGCACAGACAACGGGTGAAATAAAACTTCTAGGGCAGGAAACATTCTTCAATTTTGGTTTAGCTGAAAGCATTATCCATAAACAGAAAACCTGATAAAGTAGACCACAATTAAAACCTAACACTTTAGAATACAAGAGCACAGAAGAAGAAACATTGGCAACCATCTCTCTAGCTACAACAGGGTGTATTAAATTCTAGAAAGAACTCTCAAAGCTCAAGAACGTAATATCCCTGAGACGTTCCAAGAGAGTAGAGCTCAGCATTCTCACCACAAAATGATCAATCTCTGAGGAAAGGACCATGCTAATTAGCTAGATTTAGTCTTTCTTAAATATTTATTTTTCAAAATATCATGTATATCATTGATGGATATAATTTTATCATTCAAAAAGTAAAAATATAAATAAGAAAATAACGAAAGTGAGCAATTTCCACAGTCTTCATATTCAGATAGGAAACAAGTCCACACAAAAATACTCAGTACAATTTTTAGAAATATTTAAAGGCCACAGTAAGATGCTCCTCCACTCCTGTTAGAGAACATGGAGACAGGAGGCGAGTGAGAGTACTGGAAAACACCCCAGCATCACTAGACAATGCAGATCAGATGGTGTGCCCCATATTGTGAAGTACATTATTTATATGTTTTATTTGTAATAAGCCAAACTGCCAATGACAGAAATGCCTGTTGTTAGTGAATGAATAAACACCCGTGGTCCATCCATAACAAGGAGTCACCACTCAGCAATAAAAAGGAGCAGACTTGATACAGTAAGGTGGGCTAGCTTCCAAGGTGCTGTGCTACATCGCACCTGGTTTCTGTACATGACCTTCTGGAAAAGGCAAACCTGCAGGCATAGAGTGCCTGTGGTTCCCAGGTAGGAGGAAGAGCTGACTACAAAGGGATGGTTCTTAAAGCAGAGGGGATCCATCTCAGCAGAAATACCTGGATGGTTTTACATCTACCTAAAAAGCAGGCCTTCTTTTCTAGGTAGATAATTAGGAACATGGATGCCATTGCTCTGGTGAAAGTAGAACCCAGCTCTGCTCTGAGCTGACCTGATTCACAAAGGTGATGATGAGAGTCAGCTCTGTCTCATTTCCTGGTTCTTCCTCCTTCTGAGAGGTTTTCCTTCTGAGTCCATACTCTTCTCCCTTGATCCAGAGACCAATTAAGGTCCTCCACATACATTTAAACTCCATCAGTAAAGTTCACCCCAATTCCATGCTAGGTTACCTCCCTAAATTTGTAAGAAACCCTGATCAAATTCACCATGCAGACAACCTGCTGGGGACCCCTCCTAACTGGGGAGCTTTCAGCCTTATTTTCCGACATAAATTTTTCTTAACTTGTCCTTCTGCCCAGTGGGCTCTTGTCATTTCTTTGTAAGTTGCAAGACAAAGGAACTCAGAGCCATTGGTTTGAAAGGCTCCATCCTGCTTCAAACTGCTATCAGTTTGTTAGATAATAGCCAGCTATTCTAAACAATTAGGTGATCAAGCATGGTACCATATCAACATCACCAAGGATGAAACAAACTTTAATTAGGTAAACAGGAACTGGCTACTACTCAATTAGAATGAATAATGAGGAAAACATCTGAATTAAAAGTAAGCTAGGTAAACCATTTCTATGTAACACACTTTGATATTTTAAACACCACACCTACTCCCTAGATAAATTAAAAGCAAATTTGAGCCAACTATACCAGGGTCATAAATGTGTAGAAGTCATCCTTCAATATACCCTCGGGAAGTTTGTTTAGCTCAGGCCTCATGGCCGGGGTTGGACAATCTGGTCAGATGGAGGGTAAGGAACGAGAGCACCCCCACCAAGCCATGCAGAGACGAGATGAGATACCTTCATCCTGAAGAAGGTGATGCTGGTCAGCAGGTCAACTGTGGATTTCAGGTCCTGCAGCCGCTCACTGTTGCTGGCTGGAAAGTTCTCCTAGTTAAACAGGAAACAGAGAAATGGGTAAAGGTGTCATTATCAAACCTCCAGGGGGACCCTAAGTGAAAACCAGCTCACTGTGCAAGAAAATGTGAAGTAAACTGCATAGCATTTTACTGAAGTGTTCTCACATATTTTTATCATGGAGCATTAGGAAGAGGAGAAGGTTTAAAAATATTCCCTTGTTCATCTTAGGAAGCCAACCTTTCATTTATCCTCACAAGTCAGAAATGAAAGTACAGAACAATACCATTACTGTCATGCAAAGATGCTAATTCTTTTCATAAAATAGTTTGTGTTATTGAAAGGAGGGAGGGTAGCATATATTTTAAGAAATTTTCATTATTTTCTAAAGTTGAGTAATTAAAAAGAATCACTGTGAGCATGGTACATGCGGTGCATTTCCTTTCAGTCACAAGGCAACTTCTAAAACTAGAAAATAAAATGGCATGGCATGGTCTCTCCTGAAAAATTAAGAATTTCAAACAAGAATTTCTCTCTTGAGGCTTAGAAAAAAATAACTTAAAATACAGATATTCAGCTGGGCATAGTGGTGCACGCCTTTAATGCCAGCTCTTGGGAGGCAGAGGTGGGAGGATCGCTGTGAGCTCAAGGTCATCCTGAAACTACATAGTGAATTCCAGGTCCACCTGGGCTAGAATGAGACCCTACCTCGAAAAACCAAAACAAAAAAAATACAGATATTCAGAATTTTGGATGCAAGAAAAGGCACAGCTACAAAAATAATTGAAGCAATTTTAACATTGAGAAATTCGTCTTTTTAATTGCTTTGAAACTAGTTTACTACAGAATTTTCAGGAAAATAACAAGTAATTTCTAGATTTCTTGAAAGGCTTGGGCACGGCATGTCCCGTGGCCTTTTCCATCCTAAAATGTCCATTACAACAGCCGACAGGACCGCACAGCGTGTCCCATCAGAGCCCATTGCTATACGAGATGTGACCTTGATAAAATTTGGTTTATAATTTTCAGAAATATGAAATTTGGTAGCTTTCATTGGGAGACTAATGATGAATCCATAAAAGATGCATGTATGTAAATAAGAAAATATTTGAATACATTATTATAGAATATGATGCATAAGCAGCACTACAATCATCATTACAGTTTTTTATAATAGTTTTCATAATTATTATGTCACCACACTTGTACATGTGGATTTCCCATGCGTGCATACATGGTTGCATGTCTGCATATGTTTCATGGGGATGTGCAGTAACAGAACTATTGAGCGAGAGCTCTGGGCAGCTCTGAAAGAGCAAACTTAGGGACCCAGGAGGTGAGAACGAGCAATCCCAGATGAGGGGGAATGATCATCTCACTATCCCAGGAACAAGGAGTGCATTTTCAATATGAAGGCTTGAGGTATACGGGTCTCCAGGTATGGTAGTTACAGAAAGTACTGCTGATAAAAAGGAGAGTACCTGAGCTGCCTCCGGAGTGGCCGAACTCAAAACCAGTATCTCTACTTGTCCATCGCACAATGGCTAGTCGGCCATGGAGACAGGAAACTGCCAGGGGAAACAGTGGTTTACCTTAAGGCAAGTGGTGTACGTACCCTGTATTTGGACAGGTCGATCCTTAAAGAGTTATGCAGCTGGTCCAATAGTTTTATGAATTTTTCCCTCTGTACCAAGAAAATACAAAACAGGAATGGAAGTGAATGGCCATTCTGGGGCAGTGCTCCTAACAGTCCAACGAGTTAGTGTTCCCAAAGGATCAATGATGTCAACAACGTGTCCAAGAACACAGAGGTCCACAAATTACAAAGTGTAACAGTGATTCAAACTCGGGTTTCTGATCCCAACCCATACATCCAGGCTCTTCTTTTTTATTTTTAATTATTTGAAAGAGAGAGAGAGAGAGAGAGAGAGAGAGAGAGAGAGAGAGAGAGAGAGAGAGAGAACAGGCATGCCAGGACTCTTGTCACTGCAGATGAACTCTAGACACATGAGCCATTTTGTGCATCTGGCTTTATGTGGGCATTAGGGAACTGAACCCAGGCCGTTAGGTTTTGTCCACAAGTGCCTTAATGCTGAGCATCTCTCCAGCCTCCTCCATCCTCTTCTCAGTAAAATGAATGGGACAGGAAAAGTTGTCCCAACAAAGTCTCTAGAGTGTTGTGTTCTGTACAAGCAGCTCAGACAAATTTTCACCATTCCTCTATATATTTCAAGTTACTATACTACAGTAGCAAGAGTAAGTCAACCCACCCTCATTCTATTTCTGTAAATCACCAGAAATACTCAGAAAATAAAGTACAGATTTATTAAACTTCTACCTAAGGAAGTGAAAACAGCTTTTGCTTGTGTTCAAAAAAATATCAAAAGACACTTTCCTTTTGGAACCAAATATAGATGGAACAAAAAGATGTTTATGACTTAGTGCTAAAAATATTATAGAAAGTAAGTCTCTCAATTGCAGATGTGGGATCAGTACTCTTCATATAAAACTTTTAAAATTTAAATATTTTTATTTATGTGTGAGCAGAGAGAGAGATAGAGAGAAGAGACAGACAGAATGGGCTTGCCAGGGCCTCCAGCCACTACAAATGAACTCCAGATGCATGTAGCACTTTGTGCATCTGACTTTACATGGGTACTGGGGAAGCGAATCTTGGTCATTAGGCTTTTCAGCCTTAACTGCTGAGCCATCTCTCCAGCCCCTTCATACAAATTTAAAAAAAAATATTTTATTTTATTTTATTTTATTTATTTATTTGAGAGAGAGAGAGGCAGGTAGACACACACATACACACACACACACACACACACACACACACACACGCACAGAGTTTGGGTATGGGCATGTCAGGGCCTTCTGCCACTACAAATGAACTCCAGATGAATGTACCACTTTGTGCATCTGATCTGGCTTTACATGGGTACTGGGGAATCAAACCCATGCTGTCAGGCTTTTCAAGCAAGTACTTTTAATTGCTGAGCCATCTTTCCAGCCCCATACAAGTTTTTGAATGGTGAGAATAAAAAGTTTTGCTGGTCAGTATAGCGTTGAAATTAGGGGAATTTAATACAAACAAGGAGAAATATCAACATCACATGGACAAACTCTATAAGTAGACTATCCATTGTCTAGGGTTTTAATATTATTATCACAATATAAAACAATGAGTAGGCATAGGATCAAATGGGAGGAAAAGTTTTTGTCCACAGTATCCTGTAAATACCAAATTACATTTTCAAGGTATTGGTAAACATGAAATCTTTTCCCAATTTGGGAGATAGGTGTGTGGGGTATATACAACTCATTCCTTGAAGTTACTGATTTTAATGGAGTCAGCTGTATACCAACAGAAGTTGATGAATTGTTCCCAAATTGAAACTTCAATATTCTTGGTGAAGTTCTCTTGTAGGAGCCTCACATCACTGAACTGAGTGTGTTAGCTCCTGTGGAGTAAATAAGGATGTATAAGAAATGAGCATTGCCTTCCAGAAGTGTCTAGAAAATTGTCAATCAGGTTAAGATCACTTTCCCAACAAGGCACTGAGAGATGGATGAACTGACTTTGCCTCTCTCTCTCACATACTCCCTGGTGGGGAGGCATCGATGACGCCCTCATATCCATCCATGTGGATATGTGGCTCCCATCAACATGAAAATAAAAGAGCCATCATAATAACTAGTTGTGGTCTGCCATAAATTTAATCACTCAGATGATGGGAAGAGTCTCTGATTCATGCTATGTCTCCAGATGCCTTAGTGGACCTCTGTGATTGGCACAAATCACCAGGATGGCTGACGCGACTGACCAACCATGTCATGATCCTAATCACTGACCCTGTCCCCCCACTGGAGCCAGCTTTGCTGGCCAGCTGCCTAGTATCCTGGCTTCTACTGTTGTGTGCCTGCAGAGATATGCCCGCTCACCTCCCCAGACCTGTCCCATAGGGACGGCCATGTAGTGTAGTTTCACATGGTGAGACATGCAAAGTTCGTTAAAGGGCATTGGATATCATCTTATCAATACATTCCTAATTTGAAGAGACCCTAACAACTTGGGTCTTCCTCCTGAGTTTCTTACCTGTAGACTTAAGTTATGTGAAAGAAAAACATCTTATTCATTTAAGATTGTTTCTGTGAGCTTCTGTTTCATGTGCTGATCTGAGGCAGACCTCACCCTGGTTCTGCACACCTTCTTCAGGGCCCAGATGGAATATTTACAGATGGGGAGGGGAGAGAAAGCTGTGGGGAGGCTGCTGCACATGTTGTCATGGAATTCCAAACAATACCAGATGATGTGAAATTAAAAGTTTTCTGCTGGTTGAATTTTCAAAGAGATTCTTTAAACAGCAGGGGCAGCTTGAGATGTAATTTTATTTACCATATTTCTTTTCAACTAGAGCGTAATTGCCTTTGCAAGAGCAGAGGTCTCTACTGTCTGTATGGCACGATCTGAGGAATAACAGAACATGGAGTGAATAAAACAGGTGGCCCTGAGGTGCAGAACACCAAATGGGAGCTGTGATGGTATTCAGTTCTTTGTATTAGCTAAAGTCCACAAATGTCTAGCAAGGAGATAAGTCAATAAAAACAGTACTAATTGTTGTGGTTAGATTGTAATGCCCCATAGACTCATGTGTTTGAATATTTGGTCCCCAGTAGGTGGCACTGTTCAGGAAGGTTTTTAAATCTTTAGGAGGGGAGGTCTTGCTGGAAGAAGTGGATCACTGGAGGTGGACAGTGAGGGTTTATAATCCAGCCCTGCTTGCTGTTCTCTCTACTTCTCCCTGCTGGTGTGACAATGTGATGTCGGCTTCCTGCTCCTGCTATGCTTTCCCCACCATGATGTCATCTGCTCTGAGCTGTGAGCCAAAATAAACTGTTTCTTCTCTAAATTGCTTTTGGTAGAATATTTTGTTCTAGAATAAGTATCTGATACACTAATGATTATCAATAATCAAAAATTTAGATTTCATTAGTCAATGAGTATAATAAGGTCAGTGGCCAATAACTTGTCTGTAGCAGGCTAGAATGTAAACATTTTTGGCTTGGGGATTTTGTCATAATTTTTAAAATCTTACACTGTGGCAGGATAGCTGCTATGTATGATATGAGAACAAATAGAAATGGCAATTTTCCATTAAAACTGTATTTATGGATACTGGAAAATGAACATGTCTGTAATTGTCATGTCACAAAATTATATCTATTGAATTTTTCCAACATTAAAAAATATAATAATCATCTTTGGCTAATGGATCATAGAAAACCAATTGGAAGGCTGGACTGACATTTCAAATAGAAGTAATACAGAATATGATGTTTTTAGAGAATCTAATGTTTTTGCATTTTTATTGATTTGAGATCAATACTGATACAAATAAAGAAACAGGTAAATTTAAATAACCAATATAATGTTTTGACAACCAACATGTTAACATTGTTCACCAATTCAAGTGTCTCGAGAGTTCCCTCACAGCAAAATGTGACAAGGGCAGTCGTGCCTCACTAGGCTCACTGAGGAAGTGCAGCTCTGCTCAGCCTGACTAGCTTAGACAGGAGCCTCCCTGCTCCATGCATAGCCCTCCCTTCTCTTCAAGCTTAGAAAACTTGCAAGCGCATAGTCTTTCTCTGTCCCTTTGATATGTAAATCTTTCAAAAATTCTCCTTCCAGTTGTATAATCCACATATGTCTTCTTAAACAGAGTGGGAGCATGGCTTTGAAATGTGATCCTCTGGGAGAGAGCATCCCTGTGCCCCAGCCTATTGGAAGGATGCTAGTGATACAGGCACAAAGCCCATTCCAGAAAGCAACCAGGACAGACGCCTCCCACTGCTGAGTCGTCTGCCTTCTTATCCTCCACAACCTTCCTTCTCACTTCTCCCACTCCAAGAACCCCTCCACCCGTGTCCCAGGAGAGCTGGTGGAGCCTCAAGGTCTCTCTCCTCCACTGAAATAGCCTCAACTAAGTTGTCACTGCTTAACTTTGTCACAGGCATTTTTTGCTCTATCTCACGTGAAAGCCATGTCATAGATGTTTTCCCAAATCTGAGAAAAGTCACTAAACTGTGTGTGGCATTAGGAATGAGTTGTGAAGATAAAACAGACTTTCCTTGACTAGAGTTTTTAAAGTGTGACTAACTCTACCAAATAGAAGACTGAATTATCTTTCTTTTCTTACAAAAAATATTTCAGAATTTTATCATATAAAAAAGGCTCAAAGAATCTACTGCCCCAAACTGTAGAAAAATATAATGTTGGTATGTTGGCCAATTTATGAAAATATTATGTTAACTTTCCTGGATTTAAGGTGCTTGTCCTAAACATTCATTTTGTATCAAATATTTTATTGAAAATTTTGTGTTCTTAAAGAGCATCCTCCTTAAATTGTATAAACTCAGGGAGTGGGAAGTCAAGTAAAAACTAACCATGTATATTAATAAAGAATAAAAATGTTAGACATAAAGACTCAGGGAAGTAAAACTGGATCGACCTACACCTAGGCCAATCACTTGGTAAGTCACCCAGAAGCAAACTCTTCTAAAATGCTCCCCATATACATTTCATCCTTGTCTCTCAGTTCATTTTCTGTCTACCACGCGCCAGACTGTCATGTGCCAAGCCAAGGTTAGCCCATTGGCCCTCTCATTAGCCTCCAGTGGATCTCCCTGGCTGACACTGAGGGGAGACTCACTCATTCCTCCTTGCCTTCGTGGGCTTCATGGAGTGCTGGGCCCAGAGCACTAAAAGCCCTCCTTCCCTCCCTCCTTCCATCGGGTCTCTGTAAAATGTCACTGTCCCCCTATCCCACGTGTGTGCTGGCTATGTGGGAGACAGACTGGAGATGGGGCTGCTAGCTGCTTTGCAGCTTATTTCTGTAGATAATGAAGTTAGAGGCATTTGGTTCTTAAGTCTTGATCACTGGTTTGGTGGCATTCTCCTGGCTCCCTACATCCTGATTGCATGAACTCAATGTGTGAAAACTATGAAGGCAGTCTATGCTAGTCTTTGAGATGATAGCTCATGCTCTGGTACACCTCTTTCTACTTAAGGCTTCCAGTTGGGTTTATATACTACGACAGAACTCTGTGTCATATGCATTCCATCTCTCCTGTCAGAAAACCTGTATCAGGGCTTGGGAGATGGCTCAGCAGTTCAAGGTGCTTACTTGCACAGCCTGCCAACCCAGGTTCAATTCCCTGGTGCCCACGTAAAGCCAGATGCACCAGTGGCACATGTGTCTGGAATTCATTTGCAGTGGTTGGAGGCCCTGGCATGCCCGTTTTTCCTCTCTCATTCTCTCTCTCTCTCTCTCTCTCTCTCTCTCTCTCTCTCTCTCTCTCCCATTCACACATAAATAAAAATATTTTAAAAGGGAAGCCTATCTCATTATACCTTTCACATTAAGAGTAAAGTTCAAACACCTCAGTGCATATCACAGACCCTCAATAATCTGATGTTAGCCTAATAACCCAACTCTTTGCCTAAGCTTCCATTTTTATGCACGCCTTTTAAAACTGCTTTTCCACCTGTAGTTTCCCCTGTGTTAGCTCAAATAGCTTGCTAAGCCTCTGGTAGCTCTTGTACATTTTGGACTTGGAGGCGACTCTCCGTCATTGTCTGTCAAGCTTGTATGTGTCACTGAGGAAAGCCAATCACTTCTTCCACCTAAGAGTGTTCACAAGAGCCACAAGGCTCCTTTGAGACTTACTGCATCTGGAGAGCGACTGGTAGTCATTACACATGTTCATGCGAGCCTCAGAGAAAAGTCAGCATTTATCTGTCTTTTCTTCCATTACCTGCCAATGAGTTTTAAAAGAAGTAGGCAAAGGAAAGAACACATATAATACTTATTAAGGCTGGGAAGTAGCTCAGTGGTAGAGCATGTGCCGAGCACGCAGAAGGCAAGAAAGCTGGATCTGATGATCCAGTTTTCAGAGATTTTTAAAAACCTGTTAGGAGGATAAAGAAGTGACCACGTAATTGTCACTAGATTCTATATGATAATATCAGTTCAGTTGTCAGGTAAGTAAACACCACAGGCACCAAAGTGGCGGGGCCCTGTAGTGGTTTGAACGAGATGTCCCTCAGAGCCTTGTGTGTTTTGAATACTTGATCCCCAGCTGGTGGCAATGTGGAAAGGAGTCTTGCTGGAGGAGGTGTGTGGATGGGTGGGTTCAGTGGTGATACAGCTCAGCTCCCCTTGCCAGTAGTAGCTCATCTAACTGTAGATGCCACCTTCCGGTTACTGTGACAAGACAACTCCACTCAGGTATGCAAGAGATCAGCGCTATTTGCTTCCTCCTGTCCCCCCCTATGTCCACATGTGATCCCTAGCCCTGCTGGCCGCTTTTCTCCACCATGATGGAGCTTTTAAACCTCAAGAAGTAAGCTGGAATAAAATCTTTCCTCCCATATGCTGCTTTTGATTGGGTGTTTTGTCCTAGTCACGAGGAGGTAACTACAACAGCCATACTATACTCAATATATTTGGCTTAGAAAATGGTATTATTTTCAATAGTTAGAGAAAAATATAAATTCACATGCCAAATCACCAATTTGAAAGTTGCAGTTTGAAAAAATGATTTGATTTTTTTTGTCTCTATTCTACAAGAAGTTATTTGATTTTTAAAATAAAATATGTTTTAAGCACGCTGCTACTGAAACTTGAAATGTCTGAAATCCACCTCCCTCTCTTCTCTGGGTCACATGAAGTAAGCAAGCGTGATATCTAATTTTCCTCAGGTGCCCACAACATCTTTCTCAGGGGGGAAGCTCAGTGATCCCCAGGCTGGCTCATTCCCCCACAATGCACACAATGTGCACAAGAACATGAGAGGTGAAAGAGTGTCATAGCGCAGCGTGCTTTAGGTGGCAGGTGAAGCCCAGGATGATGAGCGCTGTACCAAGATGAGGTTTTCATTATAAAACTGTTCTCAGATCTTGAATCAAGTCACGACAATATTTTGTTGAACTGGCTTGGGAATGATGTCTGGTCCAGTCCTACAAGAGTCAATCTAACAAGAGTAATTGATGGTGTATTGCTTATAGTAGAGGTTAGCCCGCAGGGACTACACCCTCATACTTCGTGTAATTTCAGCACTCCCATCTTTCCCACAATGGACATTAATTATTTGTATTTGCATGTGTGTGCATGTGTGCGTGTGCGCATGTGTATGGACATAAGTGTGTGCTTGCATGCAGAGGCCAAAGGGTGATGCTGGGTGTCTTCCTCCATTGCTCTCTTTTATTGAGATAGTCACTACCTTGAATGCAGAGCCCACTGATTTGATGAGAGCAGCCAGATCCTGTCTTCATCTCTCATACCCTTGGTCTACAGGTGGACAGGCGCCCGGCATTTGCATGGATGCTGAGAATCTGAACTCAGGTCTTCATCCTGCATGACAGGTGCTTTACTGACAGATCCATTTTCCCAGCCTCTCTTCCAGATTGTCATTTTAAAAAATCTCATTTGAGCTTTATCTTAAGTTTCAGAAACAAGTTAACTAGAGAAAAACTCACTGTTGTTCCTGTGCTGACTGAAAAATGGAGGTGTAGATGACAGAATGACTCTCACAGCCCCCAAGTGCTCTCTGAGAGCAATGTTTCCTTTAATTTGTGCATGAATAGTGGTTACTTATGCCTATAGAGGAGACACATCATGTGGTTTCTCTCTCCCGGGTGGGAGGACAGGACAAGAGAACATACAACAGCATGTTTTCTTTCTAATTGGGCTTCATCCTGTTTCCTGTCATGCTTCTGTTGCTTTTGTGATGTGTACATAACCCCAGTATCCTTTCTGAAACAACTCAGTAATAAAAGTCCCCTTAGTGACCCACACCAGAAAAGAAAATACAGGGGTACCATAACTGTAGTGGTTTAGAAATCATTTCCTTAAAATGCATCTTAGTCTCCTCCATGAAACAAAAAAAAAAAAAAGAAAAGAAAAATACCTCACAGGGTTACTGAACAGCCACAGAGCATCCCCAGTGTCCTGGCCAGAGCCGTGCAATCCGCCTGGCCTCCTCACCTCCCTCCCTGGCTGTCTTCAAGCAGCCATGGGCTGCTGGTGCTGCTGACTTTATGCCTAGACATCGGAATCTGTCCTTTTATTTTGGTCTCCATCTCCACTAATTCTGTCTCAGTTTTGACTTACTGCTGTACTGGGATTACTCTTAATTTTCACCTCATTTCCATTCTTACCCATTTCAGTTTCATTTTGCTGGCAGAGACTGGATTTCAGCAGTAGGTGTGACAGACAGACAGATGTGGAGACTGCAGACCCATGCTCTTTCAGTATGAAGTCTGTGCATGCTCCAGGTATCAGCTTTAATTAGCCACAGCTAATCCTCCTGGGGTCTTCTGCACCTACTACTTTTCCTCATCCATCAGACAGCAGGGACCCATCAGATGTGAGAGAAAGCAGCTGCAGTCATACTTACTGGGAACTCGACTGTATGATGAATGCCAAATTTGTAATCATGCACTATTTCCTACAGAATATCCTTATATATATATATTTTTTTTTTTTTACAAAACTCAGGCTTTCTTCTGGTAAAAAAAAAAAGATATTCCAGGAATGGAGATTGAACCAAAGAACATTCCTTTCGACTGTCAAAATAATTTCACAAAAACCATTTCAATGAACTTGAAGCCACAGTACGTTGTACTAAGAGAAATTCCCTAAGACATTCCTTCTGTAATAAGATTCGAGAATAGCACAGAGCCAAAGCCACTTGAACCTGGAACTCCCAGCAGATACTAGAAATTTTAAAATTAGAGAGACATTACACTTACTCCAAAGTTTGTAGCGGCAAATCGATCGGAGGCAGAAACCTGTGCATTTGTGGACACGGTCGTGTGCGCATAGAAGGCGTTTATATTGGCCAGCAAGGTGCTCATGACAGCAGGGACACCAGGACACATGTACTTGGAGGACAGGCAGGAAAAGTGCCTGCGGGGTAAAGAACACAGTGCTTTTAGAGCAGCAGCTACTTAATTCACATAAGAGTCTCTTCTCATGTCTTCAACTACACCTGCACCAACACTGACTCTGGCCAAACTGGGTGGTCCTGGAGCCTCTCTTTCTCCTGACCTGCCACCACCAAACCCACACACAGCCTAGGTCCAGTGCTCATTGGCATCTGTATCTTTCTCTTATATTGCCCTCTTTTGTGGACTAGTCAGCTTCATGTCTGACGCCAGTGAAGGATGCAAGCTTTACTTCTACTTTGTCCAGAAAGAAATGGAGTGATTTCCACAAGCAATTCTATTTTCCAAGCACTTTGAGGTAGACTGGGTTTAATTCGACAAAGAAACGAATAGCCAGGACTGAAGGGATGATGCCAGTCTGCCGCTTAGAGACTTTTTTCCAACCTGGAAGAAGAAGATAATTGATAACCTCAGGAGCACCAAGTACTCCATTCTGTTTCTTCTCTCAAGGAGACCTGTTTCATATTCGTGCTAACAAAAGATTGGGAAATTCAATATGCAGTTTAAGGTGAATGTAGAAGACAAAATATGCATAAAAGAAGGAAGTACCCAGGAATATAATCTCATCCTCATTCACTCCCATAGTTTAGTGATTTATCCTCCACCTAGGCATCTCTGTAGTTTGTATTAATGAACACCAAAACAGAATGCATTTGCAGTAGTAGATGCCCTGATGTTGTCATAGGCTGCAGATTTTATTTATCAGGAGCGGCAAGTTCGAGAGATCTATCATCTGACATGCTGGCTACTAAATGACACTGTGTTGTATTCTTGGAAACAGCCCAAAGTGTAGATTTTCAGTGCTGCTTACACCACATAAAACTGGTAAGCCCATGCAGCAGTGAGTGCTTATCTTGAATCAGGCGTTCTATAACACGTGTATATGGATAATACATTTCAAAGTATGGTGTACCTGATAAATATATATTTTTAACGTTTTGATTAAAAATGAAGAAGGGGGCTGGAGAGATGTCTCATTGGTTAAGGCCCTTGCCTGCAAAGCCTAATGACCTGGGTTTGATTCCCCTATGTATCAGGAGTTCATTTGCAGTGACTGGAGGCCCTGGCATTTCCATACTCACTATTTATCTACCTACCTAGCTGTCTATCTGCTCGTAAATAAATAAATAAAAATATTTTAAAACATGAAGGAGGGCTGGGGAGATGGCCCAGTAATCAACTGCTCACCGCACAAGCATAAAGACGTTGGTTAAGATCTCCAATACCACGTAAAATGCCATGTTTGGCAAAGAAAGGGTAACTGCTACAATGCCCTGTTTTGTTTATTGTGAATTATACCACAGTGAACACGGGAGAGCACTTCATCTTTAATTGCACAAGGAGGCTGCATTATGACATCTGGTCAAATTCCATGGCAGGCAGACATCTTCCAGCACACAGCTCTCTCATCCTTTGGCACACCCCTCTCCTTCAGGCCAGTGATGCATGCGGTCCCTGTACCTGTCTCTTCTGGGGTGTTGGTTCATGGTTTGTCCTGCTTTCTGGGTCCTATTTAGACAGTGGATTCCTGCACGCAGCACTGAACAAAGCACAGGTTCTTACAGAATTGAAGGCATGAGCATTGTCACCCTGCCACCCAGGGACTTTGTGCCATATGGCTGTGGTGTGCACCAGGGCCGGCGGTAGTGACTACAGTGTGAGAGGCAGAGTGAAGCACGTATCATCTCGAAACCGAGGACACTGCATTGAACCACTCAAGAATGAGACATGAACTGTTCTTAATGCATGGATGGAAATGTTCATATTCTGATTAAAAGGTTCATATTCTGAAAAAAGGTCATTTCTGGGGCATTGTGGGAATTATCTAGAGGCCCCTGAACCACCTTCTAAACTTCTCTTGAAGGCTCAAAGAAACCCAGGAAGGAAAAAAAAAACAGAAAGGAAGTCAAACCATACCAGCCTTGGAAAGAGGAAGTACTAACCAGTGATTTCTAGTAACTTGGAGCAATTTTCCTCAACTTTATAGCAGCTGGCTAGACAAAGAGATACCCAGTGATGGAGAGCTGTTTGAATCCTAAAATGTTACCTGGCCAGGAAGAAACAGGAGGATATTTCTAGGAACTGTTCACGGTATGCCTCTACAGCCAAGAGCTGGGCTCAGGCTGCTTGTCAGCAGAGCTGTCAATCAGTCCCCACTCCATGGTAACAACCTCCTGAGGCTGTAAAGCTGTCTTCATTTCCCGCACCTTCCCTTTCTATATGCATTCAAGAGTGTACAACTCCCAGGAGTGCAATGCCTGCCGCTTGTGGACTAGGGAAAGGGCACTGGGCTGTGAAGCTCGTTCAAGAGGGCAGGAGACACTGAGAACAGTACCCCAGGGATGGTACAGAATATCTATGTGTTGATTTTAGCAAAACAGAATTCACAGGTTGTTTATACTGTAAATCAGAGACGCTATCTAAGAGAGTCCCATCTGAATGAAGACATAGTCGAGAGCTTTTACCGACCTGCCTTGCAGTTTACCCAGGTGGGGAGCAAACACAGATTCACAGGGGACCGTCCAGATCTCCCAAGCAGGAAGGATACAGACAGCTGTAGATTATTAGCTTAACACACACACACACACACACACACACACACACACTTGTGTGTGTGCATGTCACCTATATTTACATCCATAGCCCAAACAATCAAACCAAAGCAGGAAACACCATCCACCTAAATGCTTGTAATGTTGTCTCTTGTGGGAGTTATAGATACTTGTGATTATATCTATATCCATATCCATATCTGTCTATCTATATGCACATATATTCACAAAGGAGTATTTTCATTAAAAATATTTATGAATAATTTTAACTTTAATTAAATTAATTTTATGAAGGGTTATGCTCTTATAATTTGATATTATAACCATAAAAGTGTATAAATATGTGCTTTGAATATTACCCTAATTCAATTTCTGTTCTATTGCTGATTTCATCTACTACTGATTATTATTTAAAAATCTCTTCCAAAGCTTACTAGTATGAATTATTTTTGTTTGACTAAAGCAGAAATTTCTTTATGTATTAGTCATATTTTCATCATGGGAAAATAACTTAAGCAATCAAATTATGGAGGAAAGCTTGTTTTAGCTCATGGTTTAAGAGGCTTCAGTCCATGGATCCTGGACCCTGTCACTTTGGGTCTTTGCTTGATGAGGTAGAACACCGTGACAGCCAGGAAGCAGAGAGAAAGAGAAAGAGACAGAGGGGGTGGGACTGGGATCTCCATATCCGCCTCTTCAAGGGCATCCCCCTCCACACAGTAGCTTAACACATGGCTTTTGGGGAAGATCTTAAATCCAAACTAAACCACATATTCCTTTGGATGATACTGAAACAAAATAGAGACTAATTGAGAGGGAGAAGAACTATGAGGGAGGGTGGAAAGGGAATCATAATGGTTTATTGTTTATAATTATGGAAAGTATCAATAAAAGTTTTAAAAATAAATAAAAATTAATATGGGGGCTGGGGAGATTGCTCAGTGGTTAAAGGTACTTGCTTTAAAAGCCTGCTGGCCCAGGTTCAAGTCTCAAGCCACCACATAAGCTGGGTGCAAAAAGTGATACAAGTGTTTGGTGTTTGTCTGCAGTGGAAAGAAGCCCTGACTTGTATATGTGTGCATGATACATGTATATACATACATGCACACAGATGCATGACTCTACACATTTATTAGATGACTGAATGAAAAAGGAAAAGAAAATGAATGTCAATTAAAGAAAACATTAATTGGGATTCCTAAGTACTGGAGACTTTGAAGTAATGGTCAGCATAGAGCTCCTCTTCTTCTCTGGTTGGTGATCAGGGTCGCGTGGCTGGTTTAGAGCCACTGTGCATGAAGATGCTTCTCCTGTGGACCTAGAAGAGCACCCTTCTCCCCTTCTCACTGCGCAGTCAGCTGGGACCTGTCTAAGATGCGAAGGCTATTACAGCCCTAACGCTCACAGGCCCCGCCATGCTCTGCTTCTCTGAAATCAGAAGACATGTCAGTGTGTCAGTCCAAGCACTTCTTCCCACCATCAACAAGTGACTCACTGGAGCCTGGGGCCAGCTGGAAGCAACCCTTGCTCCTTGCAGAGCTTGCAGCCAAGGGCATCCTTGCCATTTAAGATTTGGCAAGTGTTTGCCCTGGAGTTCATGTGCGTGTGTGTGTGTGTGTGTGTGTGTGTGTGTGTGTGTGTCTATGTGTGTATGTGTGTGTGTCTATGTGTATGTATGTGTGTGCATGTGTGTGCACATGTGTGTATGTGTGTGTATGTATAAGTGTGTGTGTGTGTGTGTGTGTGTGTGTGTGTGTGTGTGTGTGTGTGTGTGTGTCTATGTGTGTATGTGTGTGTGTCTATGTGTATGTATGTGTGTGCATGTGTGTGCACATGTGTGTATGTGTGTGTATGTATAAGTGTGTGTGTGTGTGTGTGTGTGTGTGTGTGTGTGTGTGTGTGGCTGGCTATGGCAGGACAAATTTTCTCTTGCTTCTAACCACTTCTGTCCAAAATCATTTCCTTTTACAAGCCACGGGTCCAACATCACTTGAACTCCTATAAAGGTTTGAGGAGGACTAGAGACACGAGTTTCAAGTGGTCCGGTGTATTCCTGCTGCAAAGCACCAGGAGAAAATACCACTGCAATCCCTAGACATAGTCAGTAATCTGTCCCAAGAAAGACTAAGTGCAGGGGCTTGACACCATTAAAACACTTCACTGTGATTTGTCAAATAAAAGGAGTAGTGTTGAAACAAGTTAACAAATGAGATTTCAAGTTCATGGGAAAAGCAAGAATAAGAGAGGAGAGAAAGAGGGGAAAGGAGAGCAGAAGAAAAAGAAGAGAATAGGAGAGGAGGAGAGACGTGATACAGACAGAGGAAGGAAGGAAGGAAGGAAGGAAGGAAGGAAGGAAGGAAGGGAAGAGGATGGGATAAGATTGATGTAAATTGTGAGGCTAAGGCATGGTACCGTATCGTGATAGACACACAAACTAGAGAAACAGAAAAAGAAAGCCCAGAGATCCATCCACACATGTACAGCCAACAAATTTTCAACAAAAGTACCAAAAACATACAACAGAGAAAAAGTCTTTTCACTAAACACACTGGGATAATTAGATATACACATGCACAGAAATGAAATTAGGTTCTTGTCTCATAACCTATAAAAATCTACTTAAAACAGATTAATTCCTTACAGGTGAGACCCGCAGCTAAGAAACTACTAGAAGAAAGCACAGAAGAAAAGTCTGTGACATTGGTCTGCGGAATGATTATTTTGGATGTGAACCCAAGAGAACAGGCAACAGAAGTTAAACACCAAAGTGGGCTCAACTCCAAAGTGTCAGCACAGTAAAGGGCACAATGAATGGAGAATGGGGAGGAGACCACAAACCAGACATCTGAAAAGGAGTTGGTATCTAAAATATTTAAGGAACCCAAGCAATCCAAAAGTTAGAAAACAACCCAATGCAAAAATACACAATAGACCTCAGTAGACATATTTTTCAGGAGAGCATGATAGACCTCAATAGGTCTTTTTCAAGAGAGAACATACAAATGTCAGATATGAAAAATGCAAGCAAGGAAATGCAAACAAAAACAGCATCAGTACCACTCAGGTAGAATGACTGTTATGAAAGACAGAAGATACACGTTGACTGGGTAAAAAGAACCCATGCTTTCTGTGGTTTAAATTAGTAAAGCCCTATGGAAACGGGCTTACCTATAGAATTCACTGATCCTATTACTAAAGAAATGACACATAGGAATGAAATGAGGATGTCAAGGAGACATCTGTAATCTCGTGTTCAGTGCAGCACCATTCACAATTGCCAAGATGTGACGTCAACCTGTTCCATAAACAGATGAGTGGATAAAGAAATATATACATGACCTAGTTTTCCACTGGAGGCTTCCTGGATGAACTGTGAGGAGAATATGTTAAATGAATAAACCAATCAACAGCTTTCAAATTCGGCCAACTTTTCCACTTAGTGTGGGGGAGCCCTTGTCTGGAACTTGGGATTTAAGGCGATAGGCACCAGATCCCATACTCTTGGGCTCCCAAGACAAGATGCACTATGGGAGAGATTGACAGGGAGGCTACTAAAAATAGAACCTAGGGAATCCAGAATTGTGTATATTTGTTAACCTACACTGATCTCACTCTCCGATGGAGACTGTGTTTGTATTTTTCAGGATGCAGCGAGAGAGCTGGGGCCCACCTAACCCTACCAACTGACCGCAGGCCAAGAGCTGAGATCCTGGCAAGAAAGGAGCCACCAGTCATACCGTGGAGGATCCATACGGAACCCTGCAGAGAATGACGGGATGAATAAGGGACCCACAGCCACAGCCATTCAATCAACAGAGGATAAGCCAGTGAGACAGAAACCAACGATTTTTGACACAAAAACCCCTAAACTCACAACCTTACAGCAGCCTTAATACTCATCCACCACGACTCAGGGAACTGAGCGGAAGAGGGGGCGGAAAGATTGTGAGAGCTGTGGTGGGGGAGACTATCCAGAGGCATGGCACCCCTCGGTAACAACATACTAAGGCCAGGAGAACCTGGCTAAATACTAGGCTATCCATGCTCCCCTGTCACAAGGACTGATCCAGACGACCCAAGGAGGAGGATATCCAGCTGACTGGGGATGGGGAAGAGGGGGCATTGGGGAATTGGGGATAACAACTCATTGTTTGTCCACTAAATAATGTAACTCATTATGGACAATAAAAAATAAATGAATAAGCCACTCATAGACATATGCCGCATGACCTTCATAAGCGCATCTAAAATCTGATGATGGAAGCAGGATAAGGATGAGGAGGGATGCTAGGAGTCAGGAGATGTTTGTCAAAGAACACAAATTTTCAGTAGGAGAAGATTAAGTTCAAGAAATCTTTTTTTAGCAGTGACCACAGTTAATAGGAATATGCTGTATGATGCAACTTCTACAATGTTTATTGACCACTATTTTTCAAGGCATTGATGGGGAAAAGTCAAGATATTTTCAAGTTGTGTGTCTGTTGAGTTACATGCCTGGACTCATCTCATTCGTTGCAGTTCTGTAAGCAACACAGCTGGAGCACAGCGAGGACAACTGTTTTATGAACAAGCCATTTCACGGAAACTCATTCATTAATAACACCAACTCACAGTTAGCTAGTTTATGAGATAGATATGTTTTTATTCCAAGAGATTAGCAAATCAATTATTTTTAACAAACAGAGAGCAGGGTGACTAGAAAGACACCATGAGATGGTAGGCAGTTAATCTTAAATGAAGAATATAAAAAATGGAAGGAAAGACTGTGTTCCAGGTATGCAAAATACACTACATTAATATTTACTCTCCAAACTCAGATGGGTGCATATTTAAGTGATCATCAAATACTTTCTTCATTCTCACTGAAGAGAAAAGCAACTATTTATGAACTGTTTCTTGTTAGGGCCGAAGCATATCAGCCTCTCATGGAGATCGTGGTGCTTGAGCTCAGTTCTGGAATGTCTGGACTTAAGGGCAGGGCTGAGGGACAGGTGATGAGAGCAAGGCTTCAGTTTAGCAGGACCCAAGGCTGCTATTTCCCTTGTCTTCCCCTTCTCCTCTGTGCCTGGATTTGGTCTGACCAAGGTCATGCTCATACAATACCCAAGCAGATCTTTTCACACTGCCTTCTTATATCTGACTTCTTCCTCTTCCCCAACGAGGAGTCTAGTGGAAAGTTATTTTACTTCTTCTCCCTAAATGAAGAACCCAGTGGAGGTCAATGCTATTTTCACTACTATATCTTAGTGGTCCTGTGCTGCGGTCTGCGTGTTTATGTTCTCACAGAATGCCTATGTTGAACTTCAGCCTGTTGCTGATGGCATGAGGGGCGAGGCCTTTGGGAGGTGATTAGGTAGAGGCTGGGACTGTCATAACTGAGACATGGGAGACTTCACAGATGAGGCTCTGCAGAGACAGCAAAATTCCGGTCATCTGCAAACCAGGTAAGGCCCTTACCGGACACTGGAGCCAGTACCTTGATCTTGGAGCTCACAGCTTCTCATTCTCTCTCTCTCTCTCTCTCTCTCTCTCTCTCTCTCTCTCTCTCTCTCTCTCTCCCTGCTGATGGGATCTTGGTTTCCTGTTTTTGCCATGCTTTCCCCACTATTCACCAAAATTAAACAAATTAAACAAACCCTAAAAACAACAAACACCCCTCCCCCCCAAAAGAAAAACCACATTTCTTTCTTTTGCTGCTTCTGGGTGGGTGTTTTGTCTCTGCAAAGAGTAACTATACAGGTATTATGAAGGCACAATCTGAGTCCACCAGCAGAATCTCAAATTGTTAAGATGACTTGCGCTTCTTTCTGTTTGTTTCTTTTTGTTTTTGTTTTCGGAGGCAGGCTCTAGCTCTAGCCCAGGCTGACCTGCAACTCACTCTGTAGTTCCAGGCTGGCCTCCAACTCAACAGAGATCCTCCTCCCTCTACCTCTCCAGTGCTGAGATTAAAGGTTTTCCTCATTATGCCCAGCTCATTTTAGAACGTAATAATAACTAAAGAACTAAAAATGCATTTTGTTAATAAAAATCACCTCCAGAGAATGATAAGCTTTAATGAATAACACAAAGTTCTCAGATTAAAATGCTATAAGGAACATATATATATGTTTGTAGAAATAGATGAGAAATACTAGGGACTCTTCACATTATGATGATGGAAATATTTGCCATGCCTGACCTCACGGAGTGAGATCAATGGAATAGTGTGTGGTGTGGTATCTGCCATGCCTGACCTCATGGAGTTACATACATGGAATAGGATGTGGTTTGACAAGGGACAGTCACCTATTCCTATTTTCCTGAACCACGAAGCTGTTTTTGTTTTAGAAGGATCATTATATTTGCTATGTGGGCACAAGTTCTTCAGGTCCTTGATAATTTCTTTAAATAGGACAGTTGGGATCCCTGTATTTCTTATGAATGCTTCAGAGTGAAGGATGCATCTTTATGCAGAAGAGAGGGTTCATGAAAGGTCTCTCATGTAAAGCAGTCTGTGGTAACAGGGGAGTACATTTACAGGAAGCAGCGATGCCTGGGAGGACTGGGAAGTTGAGTCTTAATGTTCAGGTTGAAAGAATAGATTCCACTTTCCTTTTAGGATAAGAAACATGCAAGAGAAAAATGTGATAATGCACTCCCAGATTCTGTGGCTTAATGCACCTGCCCCTTACTGATTTCTTCAGTGGGGAAGTACTTAAGAGAAACCAACCGATCTCCAGTCAGTGGGATTACTAAGTAAAAACAATAGAAAAATGCCGATTCACAAGTCAGTGAATTCAAGCTCAAAGACAATTGGACATAAACTGACTTTTCCATCTTAGTTATATTCAGCCAACTAGAGGTTGGAAATAGAGCTATAGTTCAACGATGGAAATAACATTTTAAAAGTATGTCCAAAATTATCTCTGAAAAGTCTTCAGCTATTGGCCATAGAGTATCAGTTTCTGAAACTTTTGTAAATTACTATAAATAATAAATGTGGTGTATATGAAAATATTTTAGTAGAACATAAATAGTGAAAAAGATACCTAGAAGTTTCATGAAACTTTTTCTTTCTACTTTATTTGTTTTTGGTAATTGAAAAGCTCTGATAGCCAGAGAAATGCCAGGAGAAGTCTAGTAACTACAATTGTGATAAGAAACCCTCCTTCTAGTTCATTCCATAACATGTGCTGAGCTTCCATCATGTACCCACAACCTAATCTAAAGTAGAAATGAAAGGTGTGAGCCCCATAGAACTCAAGTATTCCTCTCCCTAGTTTCATTCATTTTTCTCAAATATAAGCCTAGATTACAATCATGCTAAAGTATCCACAGGCAACTGGAGATTTGTGCACCAGTCTGTAGTTTAGACATTGTTACGCAATAGGAAATTTGTTTCCTCTGATAAGGTAAATTTTGATAATGGCAAATTTTGTACCACCAAAGCAAAACCTGCTTGGACCAAGTTAATTAGGAAAGGGAAACTTTACAAGGTGATTGCAACAGGCAATGTTTTCTTTAAAGAGTAATGCATCAGTGGGTCAAAGAAAAGCTCACAGTAAATGCTTCGTGGAAAGAGGTGTCAGGGCCTCTGGGCTTCAGCCATCAGAGTCTGGAAGGCTTAGGATCAGAAGGACTTCAATAGTCCCCAGGCAAAAAAGAAGCCTGTCTACAGGTTTATCAGACTGAGGGAAAACTGCCACAGCTCTGCTGACAAGCATGCAAAGCGAAAAGAAAAAAGCACTAAGGAGATAGAAATGTCAGAGCAAGTGGGTTCATGCAAGTAAAAATAACCGCCCATGTTACCTTACCATTGAGACGAATCTGTGGACTTATCAAAACCAAGGGGTTTTCTTCCCAATGTCTGTCTTTTATTTCTTACACCAGTAGTTGGTAACCTGTCGTCCTCAAGCCAAAGTCTGCCCACAGTTTCTGTTTCTTAAGGACAGTTTCATCAGAACACAGCCACACCCATTAGATTGATTAGTATTTATGCCTGATTTGCAGGTCAACATGTGAGAGAGACAGGAGAGCCCATAAAAATATTTACTATTTGGGCTTTATAGAAAAAAATGGAATGCTAACTCTCAAATTATACATATTAACATAGTAAAACTTTGAAATAAATATTGTGTGTTGAGATAAATATTTTAACTTTAATAGATAAAAATAGAATGAGAAATAAAACAAAGTGTTCTCAACCTTGCTTTAGTATCTAATGTGAGCAGGGCTTTGTTAAACCTGAGCTTCATAAGCATTATAAGACCCAACTTACATGTAGGTCAGCTTAAAATCAGGTAAAATTCCAAACTGTATTAAGTCCTTATTATTTAGATTGAGAGACAAGAAAAAGTCCAATGTGAAGCAATGAAGGGTGGGCACCTCTCCGCCTTCCAGCTTTCATATATCAATATAGGAGAGAGAAATGAAGAAATCTGACATCAGCACCTAGAGACATTCTGGAATAAATTCTTTTCTTGGGATTTGTTTTTTATTTCCCAGTTGCACTATGCTGGTTCTTTTAACCTCAGTGTCCTTGGGGAGAGCAGCTGCCTTACTTCACACTGTTCATCACAGCTGTATTTTAATTGTGCCCACATTTTATGCTAGGTGTTCGGATGGATTATATATAGCCCTTGGCATGGGATAAAACAGATGGCAAAGTCCCCAGCTCCTTTATAGCTACCCAGTAACAAAAGGGCTTGCTGTAAAATTGCGCCCCAAGGCAGGATGCAGGCCAGCAGAGGGATGCTGACCAAGGGACAGGGATCCAATAACTGTGCTTCCAGCTTTTTGAGGAAGGGTTAATTTGGTGACCTTTAAGGTCCCTGGCATGTCTAAGAATCTGCATATTGTTATTATCACCAGGATATTAGGTATACTGAAAAAGCACAGTCCTTTACAAATGCATTCACTCTTAGATTACAGTATTCTAGAATAATGGCAGGTGATTAAATGTTGTGAACACTCAGACTTGGGGAAGAACACTAATGTTGCTCTAATTGAGATGAGTGGAACTGCGTCTTTCACATGAAAACATGACTCTGCTGCCCTGGCATTAATATATGCATTTATATTAGCATATGCATAGAAACACTTAACATTTACAAACTTAGCCAGGTCTCAAAAGGTCAACTATGGCAAGAAGCCAGTCCTGAATCCTGACTGAGACGTCACTAAGGGGTGCTAAGGGGTTGGTGACCGGTAAGTCAGTTTTGTAGTAGCCCACTTAGTTAGCATGGGGTTCTGTCTGTACAGGTAGAGCCCTGTATTACTGAAATTGCAGCACTGGTTTAAATGTTGGACTTAGGCTAATGTTTAGAACAAGACACTATAAAGATTCCATGTGTCACTGACTCTAAACAGCCATGGGCTTTGCTTACCTGGTGGTGGTTATCAGTTACCCTGATCATTGCCATGACCAGCCTCCTGACAAGAAGTAGCTTAAGGAAGAGAAGGCTTTATTTTGGTGTGTGTTCAGGTAGAGTAGTTCAGCATGGTGGGACAGGCTCAGGCAAGGAGTGGGAGGCTGGCCAGTCACATTGCTTCACAGTCAGGAAGCAGAGAAGGAACGAGAAGTAGGGCTGGGCTATCAAACCTCAAGGCTGGCTCCTCATCACCTAGCTCTTCCAGCAGAGCCTTCCTCCCAAAGGCTCCACAACCTTCTCAAACAGCGTTTCCAGATGGGGGCCAAGTGTTCAAACACATGAGCCCATGGGGGACATTGCACATTCAAGCCACACAGTGCTGAAGCAGACTGCTGGACTAGGTCATCAGGGATTCTCAGACAGGGGACAACTTACACTTCCAGGTCTCCAGGCATTTCCTGAAGGGACCCATCTTGAGAAGATGGTGATAGGGAATTACCAGATCCTCCTACTTTACAGAAGTGCTTAGCACCACACATGTACAGTAAAGCAAAGTTCTCTCTTTCTGACCAATTTGAGTTAGCAGAACTGAGATGAAAGTTCCTCTTTAGCTTGAATAGAGATTTTTGATGCATTGTCTCATAGTACTTACGTCATAGCCTGATAAATGGACTCAATCCCATAACGCATGGCGAATTCATCGACTATTTCTTGGGAAGCATCATCAAAGAAGACCTTCCAGGCTTCATCACCTTTGACCTCAGGTATCTTCACACCCCCATTGGACTTCACCTCCGTCAAGTAATGGAACAGATTCTACAAACAAGTGGTTTCCAATTAGTCACTAAGTCCTCACATTTAGCTATAATTTTCAGCCAAACAAGAAAAAAAAATCTGATTGCTAGCACAAGCTGAGTCATTTCTATCATATCTGCCATAAAACACTACAGAGGAAGTGGCAGATTATACATGTGAGCTGCTCTCACCGTGAGCCTGACAACCTCCTCCAGGGAGATGGCGGCAGACACTGAGGAGACTCAAAACTCATCAAAGCGGAAAATCCGAGGCTGCCGAGAGCTCAGCACCAAAGGAGACTTTTAACACGCCCGTCAGGGCCCAGGGAACATTGTGGAAGAGGGCAGAAAGAAGGTAAGAGCCGCAGGGTGGGGAGGTGGACTTCGCTGGAGCATTCATGACCCCACAGTGAACAGTGTTAACCCTACTGAGGAGAATGCAGTGGAATGAATGTGTGGGAGAACATAGGAGGAAAACCCGATAGGAATGTGACCAATATGAAAGAAGTTCATATGTTGAAATTCTCCATAAAAATTTTTGGAATTATTTCTTAGGTTTTACCAGCATTTAAAAATAACAGGAATATCATGCATTTTTAAGGTGACTTACTATGCAATCTAACTTTACTGTTGCGAGGAAGTAAACATGCTCCTATGTAAACTTTCGTACCTGGTAGAATATATTTTGCATGTGTGGACTCTGAGTAGATTGCAGTGTCCTGGATAAATAATGTGATGTCGCCTATGCTAAGACAGAATTCACTTGTATAAATGATGCTATCAGGCTTGGGTACACAATGGTAATAGGATAATAAATTGAGACTGAAAATCAATGTTTGATAATTTTTCACTGAAAAACAGATCACTATTCTGTTTTGGTTTCTAACAAGTACAGAAGCTGCTGTGTGGGTGTAGGCTGGATCCACTGACAAGGCTTTGTGCATTTCAGCTCTTTCTAATCTTGACCAAGAAGTAGGGTTGCAAAGGTGAAGCACAGTGTTCACGCCTTCTCTGTCTGTGTTGCGAGGCCAGCTCCCCGTCACACAGTGGGTGGAATTCCTTTTCATTAGTCTGCAGATGCAGACATGTTTCTGGAAGGAATACCGTCATTGGTCAGATCACAAAATTAAGCTGAAGTCATGGAACAACTCAATTCTGGTTTAGTCAGATGTTGTCTAAATATCTACATGTGTCAAGTGTTCAGAGGTGTGAATTTTCATAAGTGTATTTATGAAAAAGGCAAACCCATGTTTCCTTGCTTTTTCCTTCTTAGGAAGGTACTTTCTCTCTTTGAACAGGAGAAAGGTGCATCTCTTGGCTTCATTTCACATTTCTGAGTACATGGAAAAATACTATTTGCATCAAACAGTCTTCAGTTGACACCTCTAACTAACCTCCCCAGTGCAAAGCATCCAGTTTAAGGCCAAGTACTGGTCAGCGGATCTATCCAGAGACACAAAAGGGAACTGAGGAGTCCTCCTGAAGATTCCTGCCTCATGGGTTTATTCTCGATTCTCATTACAGGGTGTTTCATGGGATCATTATACTAAGGATATAACCCACTACAGTATAAAATGAGATTTACCCCCCCCCCCAAAAAAAATGCCACAAACCCAATCCAGTGATTTTTTTAAAACCTAGCACGTTATGATTCATATTTAAGAACATTTTATTTTCTAAGCTTTATACTTAATACAATTCAATGCATATACCTCATGTAGACATGTGTACTGTATGTGGTAGGGGGCAACCTTCTCCTCGCCTTTGATTTCCACATTGATTTTCAATCGAATGGCTCCAGATACAGCTGATTTATCTGTCCGTTTCTCTGAGAAAGAAACAAAGCACTTGGTCAGACTCTTAACAGTAGCATGTTTCTCATTTGAGCTTCCTAAAGCCTTAAAAAATCAATGCTTACATGGCCAACACTCGTGTTAAATCATATGTGACTAACCTGAATACTGAGTCTGCCTTACGTCTGACTGTGATGATTAGCTGCCTCACGAATAGTACAAAGAGAAAACTCACACGATCCTGCCCTTCCAACACAAAGATTGGTGCACTTGATCCAGATATACAGTATAATTTAATATATCATGTGGTAATTAAAAGCAATATAAGGATAAAATTAACCAGGAAATATTTAATTTAGAAGCTCATTGTCCAGTTTTCCTTTCTGGACCTCAAATGATGAACCAAAGTTCTGGTTAACAACAACAGAAGTAACAACAGTTCACTGTTCATGACTCATAGGACTTATAGTCTGTCTATAGTCTGTGCTTATAAATGTATTAATTATTTCAGTGGAATCAACGTATAAACAATTTAATTAACTAATTGTGTGTATGTGTGGTCCATATGAACAGAACACAGCTTTGAGAAAAAGACAAGAGTCATGAAATGGGGGTGGCAAGGTCTACATGCTTGTCACAGATTGGCCCTTTCCCAAGGAAAAATAAGATTTAAGCAGAGCAGCAGAGCGAGTGCAGACGAGTCCTTTAATTGTCCTTCTCTCTTAACAAGTCTGTATCTGAAGCAGAGGAGACAGTTAAATCATGATTGACATGATGTTATGCAACGTGGACTTCCCCTTCCTACTGGCGAGCAGGCAGTAAGTAGATGGGGAAGACTCCTCTCAGCAGAGCCAGAGGTGGCTGAGTTCTCCTACTGGCTGAAAGGTCCCTGGATGGACATGGGGCTCATGCATGCTAGGTAGAGCTCCACCACTGAGAGACAGTCCATCCATTGACTTTGGACTTGGAGACAGGATGTATTTAGTTGTCCAGGAATGCCTTGATCCTGTGGTCCCTGTTTCCACCTATTGAGTATATAGGATTACAGGCTTGTGCCAGCAGACCTGGCTGGCTTTATTTTCAACAGTTCTCAACAAATAAGAACTTTTCTGCTGGGGATCCAAGGAGGAAATTCCTAGAGACTGATCGCCACCTAGTTCCTTCCAGAACTGCAGGGGAGCTTGTACCTCTGGCCATCCCCATCATTCCCCGGGAAGCAGATGCTGGCTGAGCACACTGGGTCTTTGGCAAAGAATGACTTTGTATGGGGGATGGATTCTAAGCGAAGAGGAAGGTGAAAGATGTACAAGGAATGGAGGTGTGGTATTTGAGAAATTGGACATACCTAGGGATTTTACACAAAGCTAAGAAAGATAAATTTCATTCTGTCCTTTCCTCCTTCCCTCTCTCCCTGTTTTCATCCCCGTCTCCCTTCCTCTCTTCCTCCATGCTTTGCTTTATGTTAAACCATATCAGAAATGTGGGCACAAAAATCCCAGTTGAGGATATGACTGCAATGGTTTAACATATCTTGTTGCATGTAGTGTGACCTGTCCATTAAAGGACAGCTTCAGAATGAAAGCTGGACAGCTGAGGTTTCTAACAGCTCAATCAAGTTTCTCAGCAAGCCCAATATAACCATATCTGTTTTGTCAAGTAAACAAATTTAGAGGATTTCTGTTCTTCCAGCTTTACTACCTCAACTAGAAAAATGCATGTATAGGCAAACCTATTTAATTAAAATATGATTTGTGAATATTGCATGGTTAATGGGCTGCAGTCTTCTTCCCCTAACATCTCTGTTTATATACAAAGTTACTTAGTAATTTAAGCAAGATGTGGCTCTTTTAACTTGGGTAAAAGCTAAGAGTTCAGTAATGTAGAAGCACCAATTTTCTTTATGGAATATTACTTAGTTTCGGTAATGAGTTTCTAGTATTGCTTGAATCATTTGTGTCCACATTAAGTTAAATTTCTGGGTTTCTTGAAATTGTTATACAGTTTAGAATTTCATTAACTCTATGATTTGTTTTATATATAATATATTTCGTCAACTATTATATTCTTCAGGTTTCATTGTTTTCGTTAGGCCAACAGTCTTCAAGTTGCTAAGGTGTATTGGTAACTAACGTAAGTGCTAACTGTGCAGCCCTAGACATAAGTCAACATTTCTTTGGTTCATGACCAGCAGACCATCAAAAATTTAATTGGAATATATAACAAGATATCATTAAAAAATCTTAGGATCATGTATTTTTATGGAAAGTGGGATAACTATAAATAACCATAAATACTTATTATCATTATGTTACCAGTAGAGCTTCTAAGTTATTTTTAAATTCTAGTAAAAGTCAAATTAAAATTAAAATTAATTCTTGTTTTTATAATAAATTACATTAAAAATCATGTTAGTTAAACATATTCTCAGTATCTCATTGTCAGAATCATTGCTAAGCCCACAAAAATCCAGGCTTTGTAAAAAAAAGCTCATTTTTGTATCAGCATTTGAAAGAAACACGAAATACATTTTATTGCCAAAATTCTATTAATGAATCAAAAAGAAATAAATCAAACTCTAGTCATAGATTAGCTACTTTTTCCAAAACAATGGAGTAAAAGCTTTTGAAACTTTTTGCTATGAATTTAAAAATTAATACCTTTCTCTGAAAAGACAGACAGAATTCTTAGATTTTTTCCACTTCATATTTGCCAATTTTTTAAAGTAATACTAAATTCAAGTAAGTAATTACCTTTATCTGACAATGAAACTAAGTTGTCAACAGAATGATCTAGAAAGATATTGAATATTTTTATCTACATGAAAATATCATATATGCCACAAGTTTTCTTGAATTTTAGCTGAGTTTTGAGTAGGTATGAAAGTAATCACCTAAATTATACCAGACATCCATTTCTCCACTCAGGGTCCTTACTTCTACAATTGTTTGCCCCAGGAAGTCATCAGACTCCTTCTTGAAATGTTGCTTGACTCTGGACTTAATGTCATCATCTTCATCCCACACTCTGACTTTGATTCGATCTGTGGAGTTATGGCACTCACTGAAAATAAATTCACATAAGTTAGTGATCTTTGGAAGCCACACTAACTGGCATGCAATGATAGACACCTACTGTAAACCTATCTAATACATAAAGGTGTGGTTACTGTATTATAAATGAGAATTCCCAGTGACCCATTCCAACTGTGAAGTAATGCAGGATCCAGCAGGTACACCAAAGAACAGTGTTTGCTGGAGTCAGTTTCAGGCACAGTTTAGAGGAGGAAGGGATTTATTTCAAGCTTGCAGATCCAAGGGGAAGTTTCATCAGTGGCAGAAGAAGCTGTTTCCATCTATCCAAGCAAAGAGAAAGACCAAACAGCTAGCAAAACCCAAAAGCAGCAGCACAAACCAGCAGCAAGGACTCCCTCCCTTCCCCCAGAGCTTAGACTGTTCGGCATACCTCTAGGCTGAAAATCAGATTCGCCCACCCCCAAACATGACTTAGGGCTGGACCCCAGGATCCGCCCCCAGAGACGCCTCCTTTAGCCAGGCAACTGAAGATTCAAGTTAAAAGCTTAAAAAGACACCTCGGTCTCAAGCTCCCACAAGTGTGATTCTTAAATAATTTAAATAAGGCAAAATGCTACCCCATTCTAGTCTAGTTCCTGTAGCAGAACTAATATAGTCAAGTGTGCCTGAGAAGTCTCTGCTTGGGCATTTTCACACTTCTTATTTACTACACATCTATGCTCAAGAGACTCTTCATTAGAAGCATAAAAGTAATTTTTTGCAGCAGACACTGAGAAAGTGAACTGAATATATCCACTGATCTATGTCCTCCTCATGGGCCCATCTTAAGAGCCCATCCAACTATGAACTCTTCCACAGGTTTATTCAGGAAGCATGCTGAGTCCTTGCCATCCAGTTACTGCCACTTCCTGAGGACCAACACATCAACCCTTTTATGGGGAGCTTCATACTCCAACCATAACATCCAGTGTGCACATAATAAATTGTTTTGTTGTTGTATGTGTTTGATTTTTCAAGGTAGAGTCTCACTCTAGCCCAAGATGATGTGGAATTCTCTATGTAGTCCCAGGCTGGCTTTGAACTTACAGAGATCCTCTTACCTCTGCCTCCTGAGTGCTGGCCCCAACAGATTGTTAGATTCAATGTGCTTAGAGACAAATCCTCACCTCCAGATTGCCTCTACCTACTTCTGTTGAAGCAAAATGCTGAGTATTGCCCACCTGTATTATGGTCCCTCCTGACCCTGCACTTTTGGGAACGCTCTCTTAGACTTCTCTGTCTGTCAGCTGTCCCTTCTTTGAGAATCAGTGAGTAGCCTACTCTATGTGACATTTTCAACAGCTTATTGAGTCAGGTATTCATGCTCAACCCTGTGCTCCCAGTGAACTCTGCGTGTACGTTCCCTCCAGCACATGGCTCTTTCCCTTGGAGTTTTTGGATGAGTTCTGTTTTAGAAAAGAGAAACTAAATTTTTTATAGCTTTTCATATTGGTGAGAAATCATAGTAGAATATTGTCACCAACATCAGACATTGCAAGTATAAAGAAACTTGAAATTATACTCAATCTACCCCTACTGTACTAAAACTGTATTTTACTACAATAGTCTTTCAATTCTGTATTTCATTTTATACATTAACATTCACATAATTTTGAAAAAGTATCAGTGGTCCTAACTAAGGAAAATATTGAAACACTCAAGAAGGAAATAGAGGACGATGCAATAAGATGGAAATACATTCCATGCTCATGGATAGGGAGAATCAATATAGTAAAAATGGCAATCCTGCCAAAAGTGATCTACAGATTCAACACAATGCCAATAAAAATCCCAACCTCTGGAACTGGGGACTTAGGGTGATATGCACTGGAATCCGGACTCTTGGGCTCCCAAGAAAAGATGCACTATGGGAATGATTGACAGAGAGGCTACTAAAAATAGAATCTAGGTAATCCAGAATTGTGTATATCTGTTAACCTATACTGATCTCACTCTCCAATGGAGATTGTGTTTGTATCTTTCAGAATGCAGCAAGAGCTGTGGCCCATCTAACCCTACCAACTGACTGCAGGCCGATAGCTGAGATCCTGGCAAGAGAGGAGCCACCACAGTCATACCGTGGAGGATCCATATGGAACCCGCAGAGAACGATGGGATGAACAAGGGACCCATAGCCACAGACATTCAATCAACACAGGATAAGCCAGGGTGACAGAATCCAATGATTTTCAACACAAAGACCCCTAAACTCACAACATTAAAGCAGCCTTAATACTCACCCACCACGACTCAGGGAATTGAGCAAAAGAGGGGGCAGAAAGATTGTGAGAGCCATGGTGGGGGAGAATATCAGAGGCATGGCACCCCTCAGTAACAACATACTAGGGCCAGGAGAACCTGGCTGCGTACTAGGTTATCCATGGTCCCCTGTCACAAGGACTGATCCAGATGACTCATGAAGGAGGATATCCCGCTGATTGGGGATGGGGAGGGAGAGGCATTGGGGAATTGGGGATAACAACTCATTGTTTGCCCACTAAATAATGTAACTCATTATGGACAATAAAAAAATTGCAACCTCTTTCTTCATGAACATAGAAAAAATAATTTCAAAATTTATTTGGAAAGGCAAAAAACCTCGAATAGCTAAAACTATTCTAAGCAAAAATACTTACACAGTGGGGACATGAGGTACCTGTGCTCAATCCTAAGCACCAAGGCAAAAATCTGGCATCTACAACTCCAGTCTGGGGGAGAGACAGGAGAATGCCTAGGACTTGGGTGTCAGCTAGACTGACTGACTAACAGCAGCTCCAGGTTCAGTGAGACTCCATCTCAAGAAAACAATGTGCTAGAGCAATAGAGGAAGACACTGGATAGTCTCCTCTGGCCTTCACAGGGTATGCACAACTGTACACACACACACACACACACACGAATAACATTTAGAAAAAATTTAGAGTAGCAGGAAAAATGCTAGCTATCATTGTCATGAATTTAATACTCAAAACATTTTAAAGCAGTGGGAGTATGTTCTCTTCGAACACCTTGGGTAAAACAAATCACTAGAATTCATGTAAGCCCAGGAAACAGAGATCTAAAGCATGTTTATCTGCCATCAGCAGGTACACTAAATAGAAACCTATAGATAATAAAGACTGGAAAACATTTGTGCAGCCATTTCTTAACAAAATGACATAGTGCCTCATTTTGAAGAATTATTATTTTGGGGATTTAGCTTTTATTATAAAAGTAAAGCAAAACTTTTAAAATTATTAAAGATATGTGTTCAAATAGTAATCCCTATAAAACAGAAATGAGATCTATACTTTGTATATATTATAACTCATGTCTCCATATACTTAATATATGCACATATATGCATTATGTGTATATGTGTACATACATAATATGTGACAAGGTCAGAAAAAATAAGACTTTATTTGAAAATTTCTATTAGAAATAGCTCTAGGGCTGGGAAGATGGCTCAGTGGTTCAAGGCACTTGCTTAAAAAGCCTGAGGCCTGGGTTCAATTCCCCAGTACCCACATGAAGGTAGACACAACGCGGACATGCATCTGGAGTTGTTCTGCAGTGACTAGCACACCCATACACATACACATACACACACAAATAAACACACATGCAAATACACAGATACATGAAATAGCTCTATATTTGGTATCCTATGCAATTACAGGCCACATTTCTCATCGATCTGGTTTAATTCTGGCTTGTCCCATGACCTCAAGTTCAAATGCCTTCATTCCATCTATTCCATCAGCCAAATCCTTTACCTATTTTGCATGTATTAACACGATGAATAGAGCTGAGGCTTAGTGAGATAATTCACCTCACCAAACCCTGTTTTCCTTAATGTCAATATAAGCTGTATATGATGTTAATGGGCACTGGATCAATAAAAGTAATCAATGATGAACTGTATAAATATATTAATGATTGCTGGAAAGGGCTTGAATCTCTGCGTATTTCTCTTTGACTTTATTTCTTTTGCATGATTAGTGAAACTTTTAATTGAAGAATCACTTTAGATTTACAGAGAAGTTAGAGCAACAGTGCAGAAATCATGTGTGGTCCCTCCCAGACCCCCATGATTAACACCTGGCCCTCATGGTGATAGAGGTGCTATAACTTCCATACAGAGTTTTCAATTCAATCATGAAGGGCAAACACGGATGAAAAATAATGTTCTATCCAAAGAGAGGATGAGAACATTGTTCCTTCACTATAGCTTCAGAAATTGGTGCTGTTGTCTTTTCCAACAGTTTGTGAATAAGCAAGTTCCTTCCATGATCTTTTCTATCTAAATTAACCTAAAGTGGTTACTGTTGTTTGCAACAAAGAATTCTAATGATTGAAATATACTTTAAGACACGAAGGAGTTCCTACAGTGTGTGAGTGACTCTGTGGAGGAGATGACAGAGCAGGTGAAAAGGTAACAGGCTGGGTTGGAAAGCCAGCACCTGCCAGTAAAGCAGAGCAGAAGCGCAGGTCAAACTGCTTGGTGTCTGTAGAAATTCCAACCATAGGTCAACAGAGGCATTTTCTTTAGTGGTAATGGTAGGAATAAATTCACCATGTTGGCTATGCTTATGAAACCTTACCACCTTCAATACACAGTGCGGAAGAGCATCCTCAAATGAGCTAGGCACTGTGGGCAGAGGTGCTTGCAGAGGACCACGGCTAGGCCAGCAGAGGTTCACTTGGCTCGCATCCTGCCCTATGAGCTGACTTACAGTGTCACGTGTAGAACTCCACAAGGCTGAAGATAGCTGGCGGGTTGGTTATCCAAACCAGTGCTTATATAAGCAGAGGCTTCAAGATGAAACTTCAAATAAAGATAAATTATTGCCCCAGGACTTTTAAAGCACCTTCCTTTCCTAGCTAGGTTCCATGGGTCTCTGCGTGACAATGATGGAGAATTCAGCAGCCAAGATTACATTAAAGGTGCCTCTCCCTCCCCAGGGCTGAGACAGGTGAACAGAGGAGCCAATAGCCAGAGGGGAAATCTGCAGGCTAACTCATAAGATGGTCTTGCTGCTCATCTCCTGGATACCAGGGAAAGTTCTGAGGAAACATAATTGTCAGATATGCCTTAGGTTGGTCAGGCTTCTGCTGTATTTACTGACTCTGAGCTCCTGACCTCCGTCATGGGAAGTGGGCTCTAAAGAGTCTCCTCAGCTGTAAAGACCACGTGCCTGGCTTTACCAGGAAGGCCCCAGTCTATGTGACCTCTCCATTCATTTTCACTTTATATGGAGCCCACCTCGAGTTCAGATTATGACCAAAGGGCAGAGAATGTATGCAGACAGATCCATGGATATGGAGGAAGTGGATAAAATGAGTGCATGCAGGAAGAAGCACCCAGACCTGCTAACTTGATTAGCTAATTACTACTGTGACCAGGATGGAGGATTCCTGAATATTCCTGCCCAGAAGAGCTCTTTATTCGCTGTGTACCAACAGGGATCGTTATTTCTTTCCTGTTTTCCCTCTTACTGAGTGAGAACCTTAACGTTATGTTTCCCTAACTTCTCTCTCTACAGCTACCCACAGGGAGTGTTGGAGGTAGATAAGCGGTCCTTAATTCATGGGTCACAGGAGCAACAAAGAAAGAGCAGGGGCTCAGGAAAGACTATAGAAGACCAAACTTCAAGCTGCACAAAGAGATGGCTATCATTCTGAGAGGACCTACTTGGGGCGGGACAGGATGAATTCATCTCTCTTAAGCTTGGGGGTAGAGAGTGTAAACAAATACTGAGTAGTCAGAGAAGTGGTGGGAGAGGTTGTCAAACCACTCTTCCCCTTTCCTGATTTTTCACAATGTCCACCTCTCCCCTTGTAACTACGGATGGACACTTGTCAGACCTCTGCCAAGGACATCCAAGCAGTGGTCACCTTGTGGAGTCTCTGTTCTTTACTTTCTGGAAACATCAATGGGGGCTGTCTTTAGTAAGGGTGAGGACACGGTGAGTTGATAAACAGATGGAATACCATTCCTAAGAGCTTGTAGCGGGAATCCTTATTGAGAGAAATAATTATCATTTTTATTACAACACTAGTGTGGCTTAATATGAAACTCCAAGGCAAATCATAATTGTATTAAACATCCCTTCCACTGTTTATCAATAAGCTGCCACTCAGGACCAAGAACCCGGAAAGTACTAAGTCAGAAAGACTCACTGAAGCTAGTGAAAAAGAAGAGTAATGGAAACCCTAGTAAGTCCATGTTATTTGATGCCTTTAATAATTTAAAATAAATTCAATTTATAAACTGTTATGATTTCTTATGCTTCATGTAGTCGATGGACTTTTTAGTGAAAATCATTTAACAACAAGAGAAAGATCTTTACATATAAGAGAAACAAATCTATCAGATATACTAGAAAGAGAAAACATAGTCTTTTTAGTTTAATTTACCTTCATTTACCTGGCCATTTCCAGTCTGGGTAATTACCCAAAATTTCTATATTATTTTCCACTTGGTAAGTTTGACCTTTTAATCAACATGAAGGTGTTTTGTTGTACAAGCTTTTTTTGTGCTGTTGAATGTGTGTGTACAGTGTGCATGTGTATTTGTATGTTTGTGGGCACATGTATGCGTGTGCACGTGTGGTATGTGTGGAGGCCAGAGGATACTCTCTGGTGTTGTTCTTCAGGAGTGCTGTGAGCATTTTTGAGACAGGGTCTCTCATTGGCCTAGAATTCACCAATTAGACCAGAGAGCTGCAGGAATCCTTCCGGCCCTGTCTTCCCAGAGCCAGGACTGCCGGCACCCACTGCCATGGACACTGCTAACCGCAGGTCCTCCTACTTTGCTGACAGCTCTCCCCAGTCCCTTCACAAACTGTGAGAGGAAAGGATTGCTAGCGCCAAGGGACTAACTGTGTCCTTTTTCTTTAACAAAAATAATTCCCTTCTTAAACAGTGATTCGTTTTTCTCTAATTTTATTTGTTCTCATTGTCAAAGAAAGAACTGGAATTTTTCCTGTGGGGGTAAAGGTTTTATTCCTTCCCAAGTTAAAATAAAGCAGCAACAACACAAATTTCTTTTCTGGATTCAAGATCATTGTGTGTATGTCTTTAGTATTTTAATTACCAGATGTTATAGTTCTTTAAATCCACCATTTGGACAATTTTGTTTTGGCAGCTCTCCAAATGAGTAATTTCTTTATAATTATTTCAATTTTTCAAATGGTCTCACTGCAAATATTTTTAGATTTAGTGTTTTACAGATGACTCAAATATGTAATTTCTCTGACCAAAGCAAAGAAATTTAACTGATATCTTTATTATGAGTAAGTATATACATTGTATGAGGAACTCTTGTGAAGGTGTCCCTGTTTCCCTCCTCTCTCTGTCCCCTACCCACTGGGGCCCTTCCTCTGTGTGCATGATCTTTCTGATCCAAGTTTTGAGAGTTTGAGTCATTCTTGGATGGACTGCTCTCCTTGGAGAGACAGCCAAAGATCTCTAAACCTGGTTGCTTATTTCCCCTGGAGAAGCCAAGTTCTAAAGCAGAGCACTGGTTAAACAGGTGTTCAAACAGAAGATTCACTTACAGGTGAGCTGGATCCAGCACAGTAATTAATCTATGTCTCAAACAGGATCTTTCAGAAAGTAGCCAACAGCAAATAGTGACCATTCAAGGTCATGTTTGTTAAGAAAATATATAAAATTTCCAGTTACATAATTGGGTGTGCCAAACAAGAATCTGTACTCATTTAGCTTGTATTGTACCCTGTCTTTTAGGAAACCAGTCAGTGACAGATAGATTAAACAGAATCAAAAACATTCAAATTAGCTATAAAGGGCCATACCAAGATATAAGTAATATAATTCCGGAAAAATCATATTCATTCGTTACAGATGTCTGTTACAACAAACACCATACTCTAAAATATTTTCCTGACTGTAAACGAACTTATTTCAACTTGGAGGGCTTTGACTGAGATCAGCCAGGAGTCTTCTATAAGAGCCATTGTGAGGCAGCCTTTCAGAGAGTAATTAAATTTTCCACTTACGGTACCATTACCTGAACTCTGACGCACTAAATGGGAATACTGTGAGATACTTAACTTTCACACTTACACTTAGTGATTTATGATGAATTATGTAACCCACTCCATTGAAACATTGGCATCTGATGGTTTTGTGAAACAAGATACCTGAGCAGTGAGCTATCTTGGAATTCTTTGAATTCTGTGACTCACTGACAATGCAGAAAATCCTTTTCTACATGCAAAGTCTCCCTGTGTAGCCCAGGCTGGCCTCCGTCTGGAGCTCCTCCTCTTCAGCACCCTCTCACCTCGCCTCACCCCAGCGCTGTGGTCACAGGGCTGTGCCGCTACAAGAGCAGCATTTGAAGTTTATGAAGCTGTGGAACTGTAAGTTGATTGTATAAAACCATGACAGGTGATGAAAATAAGAACAAGAAGCTATAGTATTAGTATGATTTTTAAAATTGCAATGTCATCCTTTTCTCCACATCTCCTGCCCCTCCTTGCTCCCTTTCATCCACAGCATTCCCTTTCTTCACTTGAAAGTCAGCCTCACTCCCTTCTTTAAAGTCTCTTCTTCACCTTTCATGGGCCCCGTGCTAGCCACACCCACATAAATACAAATATATGTAAGTTAGAGGCGAGGATATGCCTATGAGAAAGAACAGGCGGTACTTGTCTCTCTGAGCCTGAGACACCTCACTTAATATCATGTTTTTCAGGTCTGTTAATTTCCCTGCAAATGACCTTTATCTTGATGGTTAAATCAAGTTTCCTTTTGTCATATCTAGTCATCTGCTGATGGCTATCTAGGCTGATTGCATTTCCCAGCTCTCCATACAGCAGTGAGAGGCATGACTGTGCAAGTATCTCCGTTGGGAGGACAGCTGAGTCATGTGTGATTGACTTCTAAGAATCTGAGAATCCTTCGTGCTCACATACAGACGCAGAATCTAAGAGTTCCTTCTTCCCCACATTTGCTGTCATGCTGAGAAGATCCCTCCTAACTGGCCCGAGATAGACTCTCAGAGTAGTTGTAACTTGCATTTTCCTAGTTTCTAAGGCTGTTTAAATATTTACTAGCCATTCGTGTGTCTCTTATTTTGAGAACTGTTTGTTCAGTTCATTGGCTCATTTCCTGACTGGTAGGTTTGTTTTTTTGGTATTTAGATTTTACAGTTCTTTATTCTAGATATTAACCAAGGTCAGAAGAATACCCAGCGAAGGTTTTGTTTTTCTCTCATTCTGTGAGGTTGTCTCTTTGTTCTATGGATCCTTTCCTCTGCTAGGCAGAAACTTTTTAATTTCATGAAATCACATTTGTTGATTCTTGTGATTATTTCAATGCTACTGAATCTTACTGAGAAAGATTTTGCCTGTGATTCTATTTTGAAATATTTTACATATGCTTCCTCTAGAAGTTCTAGGAGTTCAGATTTTAAATTAAGGTCTTTGATCCATTTTGAATGGATTTTTGTACAGGGTGAAAGATCTATTTCTAATTTCATTCTTCGGCAAATAAATTTATAGTTTTACCGGCAACATTTATTGAACAGGCTTTTTTTCAGTGTTTGTTTTTGACACCTAATGTCAAAACATTAAGTTGTCATGGCTTCATAGAATTATTTCTGGGTCATCTATTATGTTCCATTGTTCTAAAATTCTGTTTATGTGTTAGTATTCTAGCATGAGTTCAAAAAGAAAAGGCTAAACCAGGCATGGTGGTGCACACCTTTAATCTTAGCACTTGGGAGGCAGAGGTAGGAGGATCGATCTCTGTGAGTTTGAGGCCACCCTGGGACTACATAGTGAATTCCAGGTCAGCCTGAGGTAGAGAGAGATCCTACTTCCAAAAAAAAAAAAGAAAGAAAAAGAAAGAAAGAAAGAAAGAAAGAAAGAAAGAAAGAAAGAAAGAAAGAAAGAAAGAAAGGGCTAAAAACAATGACGTTCACATTGATGGAAAGAGGTCTGTGTGCAAAAACTGATCACAGGACTACAGAGCAAAGTGTGTCATTACAGCATATATCCATCCCACATAACCCTTCTAGCCCTCAGAATTTGATCTCATATGCCTGAAAATATATATGTTATATATCTAATATTTTCCTCGCAGGCACTATAGTGGCAAAAGAAGCTATTCTGATAATTATTAAAATAATATTAAAATTAAATAATGCTAGAATACTAAGAATCTTTAATGATATAAGAATATATTGTGATTATAATACTAATAAAGATAAAAGTCGTTTGCTTAAGGACACATTTTCATGTCCATTTACTTTGTGAAAGAGAGGCAGGACAAGAGATGAGAAAGAAACCATTGTTCTCTGAGGACAGTGAGAAAGGTTCATGTTTGCACACATGCTGGAGGTGGTGTCCGCATGCCTCCTTTGTAGTGTGTCATACCATCTCCCAGCTCAGGCTGTATTCACTGTGTGTGTTTTTAGGCTCAGGTCATCTGTTCCTCTACTTGGTGAACTGCCACCCCCCCCCACCCCGTTCCATCTCCATTCCTCTGGGAGTGGAAGCTCCCCAGAACCCCATCTGAGTCACTTTGCATAAGACCTCAGGGCCTCTTCAGCTCATTTTCAATTTCCTTTCTCAAACATCCACATCAAATAGTCATTCAACTTTTTACTGAATACAAAAGAAAAACATCACAGGGGTACCCAGGCTTTTCCTGTTTTTGGACCTTGTAAATAAGAATGCTCCCCCTAGTGGCACTGTTTTGGTGTGTGGACTTGGACCACAGAGCGCTATGTTCCTAAGAGCTTTGTCTGCACAGGTCTGCCTGTCCACAGTGGTGGTTTGCATTGCTTCCTTGCACTGGGCTGTTAGGGAATGAAACACCGTAGTTCCATGAGCTCTAAAGTCCTTGTTTTCTTAAAAATATTTTTTATTTATTTGCAAGGAGAGAGAAGAGATAGAAAGGAAAAGAGAGAAAAAGAATATGAATACGGACACACCATGGCTTCTTGTCACTGCCAACAAATGCCAGATGCATACACTACTTTGTGCATCTGGCTTTACTGCAGAATTGAACCCAGGCTGGTAGGCTTTGCAAGCAAGTGCCTTTAACCACTGAACTGTTTCTCCAGTCCTTTGATTTTTGAGAAGCAAAACAAAGCAAACAACATCCATATGCGTGAAGGTCTGAAGCCCTGTGTGTTGCTGTCATTTTCTGCTCTTTTTTCTAGTTTAAATAGTCCCTCATCTGTGGTTTATAGTATCATTTATCTTTTTGCACATTGCTTCCAAGTTTAATACGCAATGCACAAAGCAAATGCTTTTAACCATTGAGCTATCTCCCCAGCCTTATAGAGGACATTTTAAAGGCTGGGTTATAGCTCAAAAGTAGAAACTGGCTTCTCTGTGGGATCGTATGCTGATTCCTCATACCGGCTCAACCACGGAGCAAGGAGTTCTGGGGAAAGGACACTGAAGAGTGCAGTTCCCGGACACAGAGGCAATTGACGATATAATCTTCAGGAAATAGACAAGTGCACAGGCAGATGACCCGGCACAAACGCCAGGGCCACAGAGAAAGTGCTGTGGAGACATGGGCAAGGCTGTGCTCTCAGCTTGAACCTTGTGAGGCAGAGGTTTTGTTTTCCCCAAAAGGTTTTAGCATTTGCTTGTTCATAGATGAAATCTGTCAATGCTAAAAGTATTTTATAGAAGTTCTCTAACTTTTATTTCAGGAAGAAGCCAATAACATACAATAAACATTGTTATACTAAGTAATGCATTCATGCTTTGGAAAAATAGTGCTTTACAAATGATGTTATCACTATATTTCCCAGCTGTGGTCACTTTGTATAAGCATATGGCTCCTTTCAAATACTTTATACAGAACTAGTGTTTTTCAGAAAGATAGCACACCCCTTACCAGCCCATCTGTAGCAGACACAGTTCTTACTGTGATACCATATTCACTGCATTGCCTGGAAAACTCAACACTGCTGTTGAATAGGCTACGTTGCCAGAACCTTTATTGTAAGCAAAACGTCATCTTTTAATGTTAGCAATTTCCTATCAAAGGCTTGGGTTTCCAACATCTAATCTGCACTGTTACAAATAGGGACTCTTACTTTTGGTTCCTTGACTTAAATTTAATATCAGATATATCCAATCTGTACACGTAGACTCTATTCCTTTTGGTTATTCAATGTTTCTTTATTTGGATATGACTTAGTTTATTTCTGTCCTTGCTGGACTTTATATGACTTCCTGTTCTCTTATTATACACAACACTCTTCAGAGCTCCTTGTGGTGAAGGTATTTTAACTAAATTGGTGAAAGAAGATTTTCTAGGTTGAATATGTATATAATATGAAAATCTAAGTATACATAGTCACATAAGCTACTAAAATACCCTCCAGAGAGCATGTATGTGTTTACCCTTTGTGACAGTTAAGTTTTGTTGTCAAGTTGACCTTGTTTATAATCTTAGGTGGTTTTCTGAGGCTGTTTTCAGTAAGACAGCTTCTCAGTAGGGAGCAAGATGTAAAGAAGCTCAGAGGAGCTAGAAACAAGCACCCTTTGCAGGGAGGGCAGTGCAGGAAGGAAATTCCAGAGACTCGGGAAGTCAGCAAGTCTAGGAAAGGTTTGCAAGAACTTGCCTAAGGCTCTATAAAGGGGAAAGAAATCTCTATCCCTCCCTGTCTGTTTGGGTGCTGGTGCTTGTCATGCATCTCTTCGTCAGCATTGGAAGGAAGCTTTCTCAGCCTTCCAGCCTGGACTGCAGATCAGTGGCTCCCCAGGAAGCCTTTAGGCCTTCAGTGTTAGATTGGGATTGCTGAGGCCTCCAGGCATGTGGACTGAGCAGCTACCAGTTCCTTGACTCTCGGGCTTGTAGACTGCTATTGTGGGACTGCCATGAGCTAATCCAATAAATCCCTTTTTTAAACTACAATTCATTTTGTTGGTTCTGTTCCTTTTGAGAACCCTGACTAATACAGCCTTGGGCCTAATTATTTATTCTCTAACAGTGAGAATGATCACATTTTATATCAGATTATAAAAAAGCCACCTTTTCAAATTCTACTGATTTGGGGGGGAATGTAGCTATCATACATGAGAAGATGTATGTGCATATGACATGCATATAACAGCTTCTTCTTTCCTATACCATCTGAAAAGAATATTATAATAAAAGCCTCACATATATAACAGATTTCTCAACAGCTTATAAATATTTCTTACCAGAGGGGGAAAATCAACAAATAAATAGCTAACATTTATCTCTGGCACAACCACTCATTTCTATAGACAACTTCCATTTCTTTTAGAATCTACCTTGAATTCTTTGCTAGAAATAGAACCTGCTACTGCTCTAAATGGAACAACCAGACCACTGCTCCAGGGCTCAGGCAATCCTGGAGAAGAAGGGTTGTAGGAAATGTGGAGGAAAGGGAGGAGTGCGGTGGGACGCTCTCCTCTAGACCTGATGTGGTCATTACACCCATAGACTCGCAGCAGCTGTGGTGCTTTCCTGTCAACACACCATCATGGATGGAGGAGGTGCTCACAGCCCCCATCCCTCCCAGAGTAGCTATTGGAAGTTAATAGTTTCTAAGCTTCATGTTCTTCATTGAGGTTGCAACTGGTAAATTGTCCATGCTCCAATAAATAACCTCCCACCCATGCTAACGTGAGAATCCTAATTTAACATGAATGCAGGAAGAGGAAGCAGTAATGGAAATGCTCACAGTGAAGGGTGACTGCCTCACTTAACAGATTAGACTTTACATGACCACTGAGCTTGAGTCTGGAGAAGCAGTCTTACAGGTAAATACCACTAACTAATATTTCAGTATCTCAAATATCAGGAACACAAGAACACAGAAACAGACATAACGAAGTTCCACTCTAACCACTCTAATCACTAAGGAACTGACAACAGAAAGAAAGCTCAGGAAACACAATCCAATGAACTTTTCTTCTTAAACTGAAGTTTCAGCCATTATCTGGAATAGAGCAACTCTGCTTAAGAATTCATACGTGGTGACAGGTCTCTCAGATGCTCACTTTGTTGTGCAAAATGCAGGGAAGGAATATAAAAAGAAGAAATTCCCACCAGTTATGATAAAACAGTTAAACTTTTGATAGTTTGCCACTGGGACCCATCTGCAAGGCTGCCCTTTGTCACTAACAGGCAAAGTTCAGTTCAATAAAAATGAAGTTCAATATACATACATATATAGGGGTTTTGGATATTTGCATGAGAAGTTTCCTATACATTCCTTGAATGTATTCAAACCTTCTAAAATTTTGTAATGAAAACAACACCCAACTGGATTAAACATAAAGGTCATAGGTACCTTTTTGTTGCTGGGACAAACACCCATGCAGAAGCAGTGCATGGAAGAAAAGGGTTTATTTCAGCCTAAAGTTTTGAGGAAGTTTCAGTGTGGCAGGGAAAGCACAGTAGGAGCAGGAAGCTGACTCCTCTCATCACATGTAAGCAGGGAGGAAGCAGCAAGAGTGAGCTAGCTCAGAACTTCCAGTGGGTAGAACTAATAAACCTCAAGGCCCACCCCAGTGGCAAACCTTCCCCAGCAAGTCTGTACCCCCAAAAGTCTCCATCAACTGGTGCTCAAGTAGGAGGCTTAAGCACAAACACATGAGACTATGGGGAACATTCCACTCTTTACCACTATACTCTAAAATTTAGACGAGAAAACATTCAAAGCATGATTCAGGAAGAACTCATTTTAATAATAGCTATTAATTTGGGTTGTGCCATCAAAAGTACCATTGTTATAGCGAAAAAGAGTCAAGTGTTAGCTACTTTAAATGATTCTCCTTCTGTAAATCGAAGGGTCTTCTCTGAATGTCCACTGGTCCATCAACCGCTTCTTGTACGTAAAGCATTCACACTTTAGAGTAGTCATGAACCTCTAACACCCCCAGGAAAGCCAGTTCAAAAATGTCATCAGCAACTGAATTTTTAATGAAATCAACCACTGGTCTAACAACTTTTAAAGCTGTATTACAAAATAATTTTGCTTCAAAATTTTTAGTTTCATTTCAATCTGTATGACTGAAGATACAGATGCAAAATAAAACTGTATTACTTGTTTCGATTTTGGAACAACACAAGATATAAGCCAGCCATAACTCAAAATTGAATATTAAAGCATGCTTTAAACCATGTTACAAAGTGACTTTTATATGAGAAATTCTAAAAAGCTAAACTTAGTATTTCCTTTTTGAGGGAGGTTTCCCAGTATATCTTTCTCCATAGTAAAATTCCAACAAATCACAAATGTAAGTGGGTCTCTGACAGTGGGTGCATTGAGGTTTTATAGCCCAGCTGCCCTTCCTGTTCATCCTCTGCTTCCTTTCTTTCTTTTCTTTTTTTTTTAAATGTATGATGTCTGAGGGAGGGCCTCAGACATCATCCCAAGACAAAACAATGCCCACGTTTCCCGAGTTAGGAACAGCTTTCCACATCATGCATTTAATGTTATGTTTATTTCTGAATGAAGGATATGAACCTGATCATGAAAATAACAGAGGCCACTTCCTCCCATTTGTCTCTGTGCCCAGACTAAGCCAAAATCAGTTTTGTCCACTTTCTTATTCGTCTAAGTCAGTTCTAATCAAAAGCAGTATTGGGGGTTATTTAGACAGTTGGAGGACCGGCTTCTATGGCAGATGACAGCGTCACTGCAAGCTGGCTCAGGCAGCTGAGGAGAAGTGCTCCCTTCCCATCTAGCCTCGGATGGGACTGCATTGGTGAACCGAGCAATAAATCAAACCCTTGATTACATTCAGGCTGTCATTTTAAAATATTAATCAGCTGTGCTGTGCAGACATTTTTATTTAATTGTAGTGTTAAATAAGCCATCTTGTACAGAGCATGGTTGATGTTTAATTCATACTCATCCTGCTGAGTAGCATGTGGCATGGTGAGAGCCAGGGGCCCCAGGCTCTCTGTCTGCCACCCCAGCTGGGTGTCTGGGAATTCAATGTAGCCTAGAGACACTTCAAAAGGACCAAGGTGATTACCTCTCTAAACAATGGTGGTACGTGGTAGGGTATGTTCAGTTACACTACCTCCTACAATAACTTTACTGAGCTAAGGTGCAAAATAACTTATGTTCATTTCTGTGACTTGAATGTGAAATGTCCCCCATAGATGCTTATGTGTTTCAATACTTGGATCCCAGTGGGTGACAATTTTTTGGAAGGCTGTGAAATCTTAAAGAGGTAGTGCACCTTAATGGAGGAAGTGGGTCTCTGAGGGGTGGGTGCATTGAGATTTTATAGCCCAGCTTCCCTTCCTTTTCATCCTCTGCTTCCTTTCTTTCTTTTTTAAAATTTATTTGTGAGCAGAGAGAGAGAAGGGGAGGGGAGGGAGAATGGGCACCACAGCCTCATGAGCCACTTTGTGAATCTGGCTCTACGTAGGTACCGGGGAATTGAACTGGTCCTTAGGCTTTGCAGACAAATGCTATAACCACTGAGCAATCTCTCCAGCTACCATCTCTCCAGCCACCATCCTCTGCTTCTGATTATGGATGCAGTGTGACCAGATGGCCTTCTGGGTACTACTGCCATGCTTTCCCTGCGTGATGGACTGTGTCTCTTAAACTGTGAGCCAAAAATAAACTCTTCTTCCCTTAAGTTGTTTCTTGTCAGGTGCTTCATCACAGCAACAAGAAGAGTAACTAATATAATTTCTTATTCTGAACCAAGATTCAAAGAGTTGAAGGGATGTCCTACAAGTCAGATGCATATTAGACCCAGAATAGCTCTAGAACTCGAGTGGTCACTCAAGCAAAGTGTGCAGAATGAGCCAACACCGAGGAAGAAGCTGGAGCTGGTTTCCCAGTGAATTACCTAAGATGAGCTTTTAAGCAGCATAACATTCCTATTCAGCAATGAATGAGAGCATGTTTGCACTTCTACCACAGGCCTTGTGTTGACTAGTCTTTCTGTTAGCATAAATATTCCTGATTCTAAAGGTTAATACTAATTAAAAAGAATTCCACAGCACATCCCTACTGTTACCCTCATGACTTTCTTCTCCCTAGAAGACAACATTTTCTTTCTGTTTCAGAAATCAGCAACAATTGAAGCATGAACGATCAACTACAGGATTCCAAGAGACTGTTCCATCAGATCGATCTATCTATCTATCTATCTATCTATCTATCTATCTATCTATCTATCACCTATCATCTATCTAACTATCTGTATGTCTTGTCCTACCTCCCACATTTCTTGTTCATATGAACATACTCCAGTGTTATAACCTCTCTCTGTCCCAATGGAAGAAATCTTTGCCTCCCAAAGGAATAGCTTATAATGGGCATAATACATATTTATTACCTGTAGCCTCTGAAAATGAAATCAAATGTCACAATTAAACCTGAAGAGATCAGCCAAGCCGCTTAGGACCACAGGGAAGACAATGAACACTTGAGATTGCTCTAATACTTGATCGTCTTTATAGCACTTTTATTTACATTACCTTAGCTACTCTCCGTGTGGTATTTTATGGCCATCCCTCAGACCCAGGTTTCACAAGGTCTTAAGTCATACCACTGCTCTGCAGCACTTTCCAGAATGACTCTGTTCCGATATGCCCCTCCCCCTCTTCCTCTTCCACCCCTGCTCCCTCCTGGTGCCCTTTTCCACATCCTCCTGTAACTTTTCTGCTCTTCTGTCACAGGTGTTCCCTCCCACTCTCCAGTTTATTCTCTTTACTTGTCCTCGTCCTCATTTAAACACACACACACAATTAAATTCCACAAATCTTGTTTTAAGCGATGGTTTAAATAAGTTAGAAGAAACACTGAAATTGCTTATAAAATATCTGGATGTACTGGAGAGCATGTGCAGTGGTAAAGTGTCTGCAAAGCCTGACAGCCTGGGTTGGTTCCCCAGTACCATGTAAATCCAGATGCCCAAATGGCACATGCATTTGGAGTTTGTTGGCAGTGGCAGGAGGCCCTGGCATGCCCATTCTCTCTCCCTGTCTCTAAAAAAATATCTGGATGGTATCAAATTGCCTTTTGAAGAAGGAAAATTAAACTTTAACTCTTTTGGGGGGGCAGGGTCTCACTCTAGCCCAGGCTGACCTGGAATTCACTATGTAGTCTCAGGGTGGCCTCGAACTCATGGCGATCCTCCTACCTCTGCCTCCCGAGTGCTGGATTGTGTGTGTGTTCTCATGGAAGTGAAGGCTAGAGGACAACCTGGGGTGCATTCCTCCTCAGTCACTGTCAGCCTTCTTTTTGCTGAGACAGGGTCACTCATTGGCCTTGAACTCACTAAGTCTGTCTTGCCAGCTTGCCCTGGCGATCTGCCTGTTTCTGCCTCTCCAGTGCTGGGATTATAGGAGTGTGCTATTTTGCCTGGGTTCTTTCTTTCTTTCTTTCTTTCTTTCTTTCTTTCTTTCTTTCTTTCTTTCTTTCTTCCTTCCTTCCTTCCTTCCTTCCTTCCTTCCTTCCTTTCTTTTTGCATAGATTCTGAGGATTGGACTCACATACTCATGCTTTCAAGGTAAGCACTTTACTGACTGTCCTATGACCTCAGCCCCTAAACTTTAAACTAAATCCAAAAGTTGAAAATTACTTCAACTCCACTTTAATTTTACTTGTTTTGTGACTACTCCCTTGTTCAGGTAAATAAGAATGTATTTAGTTGGAAAACAGAGAATCTGCAAGTGTGGGCAAACATCAAGAGGTCTAATGTATGTGTAGAGTTTTTCCAAAGTTGTGGTGAGGAGAAGAAAGGCTTCAATATAAGCAAATAATGACCAGCCATTTTCTAAATGCAGACCCATGGTCTCAAGCAGCTCAACTAATCCTAAACACCAGAAGCAAGAAAAACATCATACTGTGTTGTATGATATACAAACTGTGCAAATGAGTAAAAATAATAAAAATCTTGAAGGCAGCTGGGTGCAGATCCATGGCGGCGGCAGCTCTCTGGTGAGAGAACTGGGCAGACGATTACGGCCATGGAGAGAGGCCGCTGGGTTCATTTTTTTAAATGATGATATTCAAGGCATATGATCATGTCAATATATTTAAAAGATAACATGGAAAAATACAACACCCACAGTTTATGGATACTTCACACTGGGACCAGAAGATGGTGTTGTGAGTTTTGTTAACTGAATAAATGGCCACCCCAATAAAGCCATGGCTACTATGCAAGCTAATTAAGACAGGAATGCTGCCCATTTAAGATCAGGGACAAGCAAAATCCATCTATGGCCTGTTTTTATTTTGTAAAAAAAAATTAGCATTCTAAAATTAATATGAAAATAACTGTACAGACCTAAAATAGCGAGAATAACTTTGAAAACACAAGAAGAAAGTTAGAAGATTTTAAAGCCCCTCAAAAGCCTGTACTCACTAAGTCTACCTGGTCCTGACAGATCAACAGAATAAAGACTCCTCAGACTCACATAAAGCCAGATGCACAAAATGGCACATGCATCTGGAGTTTGCAGCAGCAGGAGGCCCTGGTGTGCCCATTCTCTGTCCCACCCGCTCTCTCTCAAATAAATAAATAAATGCATACATACATACATAAAAATTTAAAAGCACAAGCTGCAAGCTTTCACAAAATGATAAAGGGTCCTGACAAGACACACATGCACACATACCACACACACACACAGTTGAATTTCATTAAAGATACAAAAGTAATTTAGTTGAGGGAAAATGCTTTAAAAACGGCAAAGGAATAATTCTGTACTTATATGCATGTCTTTAACTTACATACCATGAAAACTGACTGAAAATTGTATCAAAACTGGAATGCAAAACCTAAATCCATTAAACTGATATAATTTTTTTTAAAAACTTGAAAATCAGTTAAAATTTTTGAACACAAGCAAAGAAGACACACAGCAGATAAGCTCATAAAATGAAACCTAAAATGATTAGTCAGGAATGGAATGTATAATAAAACTCACAGAAGATACCACTGCATATGAGTTAGGAGGGCTAAGATTTAAAAGACTGACCATTTAGCCTTATCAATATAGGGAGGTTGTGTTAGAGCCAAAACTCCCATACTTTTATGGTATAAATATAACATTATGCAAGCACTCCAGATGTTAGAAATAGAAGAACAATATATTCTATTGATACACTGTAAAAGTTGTCTCAAAATAATTATGCAGAGTGAATAGAACTGCACCAGAACCTAATATACCTAATGCTTCTACTTATGAAAATCCAGAAAATGTGAAACAGACTGTATGCTATCACTTGGTTTTGCCTTGGGAGGGTTTTCAGCCGGGGAGGAAAAGCCTTTTAGGGTGATGGGCAGGCCAACTTCCTAGTCCAGGGTGATGGCTTCACAGTGCACAACGCCAAAGCCCCGCATCTTGTGCACTATCACTCTACATAGATTTGGTGTGTCATTGTTGCCCCATGAGGCTGTTTGTAAACCTCATTTTCCATCATCTCCCCAGACACTGAAGCTCTGACTGCACACTGTGTGTCAGCGCACACTGCCTGTGTTCTGACTTACCTGGTCTCTTTAAGGCCATGGCTTTCATCCCTCTCTCTAATGCCCAAGCTGCTTTATTTGTTCTCTATCTCCAGTAGGATTTGAATTTCCAACCATCAATCGATTTCTTGTCTTCGGTTTAAAAAGAAAGTGCTTTATGTCTGCCTGCCCTATCCCTCTGAAAGGAGAGCAGATGCAAATCCTCCACTCATCCTATCACTACAGGTTCCAACTCACTTTCCAAATCTGCTAGCACTTTCTCCCATCAGTGCACTATCCAAGAACCTTCACACATTAATCACTGTTGTGTGCCGCAGGTTTACGTACATGCCTTGTGAGATTCTACAGACTGCCTTGCACCTTCTTAGCAATGATTGGAAGTCATGATTCTGTCACCAAAAGGAGTACTATAAAGACAAGAGTCCTTGAGAGAAAAATCATTTCTTGCTGTTTGATCCAAGATATAAGAGGTTTAAAATAAGTGGTCATCAGAGTTACCATCAGCCATTTCTGACCACAGGCTAGTGTAGGTGCCCATGCCCAGGTGATGGGCCAGGCGAGGCTCCAAGTCGCTCTCTGTCTTTAGTCCTAAGTATCAAGAAACTTCTGGGAAGGCCTGCGAGTCCCTTGTTATGAGGGGTCATCTGGAGTAATAGATTATGTTCTCAATATCTTCTTCCACTTCCACAAATTCCCCCCAACTTTATGCTTCATTTTTATGTGAAATATTTTTGTATTCACATATTTCTAAATAATAATACTCATTAGGATAATATTAGTGTTGATTTTATCCCTTTTTCAATTTCTGCATGAGATTAAAATATAAGAAACAATACTTTTTTCTTTGCATATCTTTTTAAATTTATTTCCAAATATTTGATACTTATGTCTTTATATCATATACTTACAAATAAAACTTTTCATCCCACACTGGGTTCAAGTTTCCAAAGATGGTTTTAGTTCTTCTTCTGTTTTTTCCAACTTGAACTGTGACATACGGGTCACTGGATCCTGTTTTGTCTTTTGCTTGCAAGCCTTGTGCAGATACCACTGAAGCAAACCCAAAATCAACAGTTTAATGTGAAGATGTTCTCAGAAACAAAACAACTGAAGAAAATAGTTCTTATCATTTTTGTTCCTTGAGTATAAAACTCCTCCTCTTCACTTTTATTCTCCCAACATATGTTGAAATCATGTAATAAAATCATATAATAAAACTCATATAATTATATGATATGATTGAAATAATATTATAAAAATAATATATGCAGTGAGCATTCATCTCCCCACAGCCTCTTTCATGCTGAACTGTACTCCACTATACATTTATCACATTTTTCCTCTGTCCATCTGTTGATAGTCACCCGCTTTGATTCCACATCTTCTCATCTGTGACTTGTGCTGCAATAAACACATTACAGGAATTTCTTCAACATCTGGCTTTCATTTCTTTTGGGTATGTGTAGTGGGATTGTTAGATCTTATGGTAATTCTAGTTGGATACACTTATAGGAATCTTCATATTATTTTCAATTGTGACTACATTTTGTACCACTACCAATAATATATAAGAGAACATTTTTTTCACATTCTGACCAACACTTTTTTTGATGATGATGGATGACCATTTCAATGTGTGTAAAATAATTTCTCACCGTGGTTTTAATATGCAGTTTCTCCTTTATCAGTAATTAGTGATTTTGGACATTTTTCATATACTTGTTGGTCAGTTGTAAATCTTATTTTGAGAATGTCCATGTAAATCTCTTGATAATTTATTACCAGAAATTAACCATGAATTCCTGCCACTTACAAAAGCCGACATGAACTTGAAGGACACTGTGTTATGCGAACTAGGTGGGGAGAGAAATGCAAGGACTACGAACATCACTCACAGTCATGGCCTAAGAAGCTTCACCTCACAGAAGAGTGAGCGAGGTGTATCAGAGGCTGGAGCACTTAGGAGAAGGAGATTCAGAGAGATGCAGTCACAGTTTGGAAGGAAAAACGAGTTTCAAGAGATGTATCACAGAACAAGGCAAGAGTAGTGAGCACCATATAACACACTTCTGAAATGTAACAAGTGGATACTCTGTGCTCTGTGAGAATATGTGATGCTAAGATAGCCAGATGCCAGTGCTCTGTAATGTATGTTAATGTCAGCACATCATGCTCTGCATAATCAGAACCATAAAATATTAGCCATAAATAAAAAGTTAAGAAGATTTCCCATAACTAATATCTGCCTCACGTGTAAGTTTATTTGTTCTATGCTCACGGGCATCTCATCTATATATACAGACGAGATTACATCTGCAGCATGTAAACCTTTATTCAGAGAAGTTCCAAAATCTGTGATTTAAAGTATTTTTAAATTAATTTGAGGTCTGTACTGATCACCTCAACTCAATAAAAAGTGTACCTTTATTTTACTTTGCAGTGGAGTGTGAAGAAGCTAAAAAGCATCTCACGTGGCCTGACTTCAGAAGTCCCCATCGCTAGATCTCACTGCACTCAAATGGTTTTACTTAAGGATCATATGAGTGAGACATGACTAAAATTATTTCTCATTAACAAAACTTCACTAAGTAAGAGATTATTGGGCATATTTCAGTTATCAGTGGCAAGAATTAAGCAAGCTGACTTCTTGTAATCTTCTGGATATGGATGAACCTATTAGGAGAATACAGAATGGAATTACTCTAATTATTGCACATATATTTGAGAAATTTGAAGTGACCAGATTCGCCAAGACAGACAAGATTTAAAAAGACTATTAAAGTAAAAGTAAAGTCTATTTGGTTTGCCTATACCCTTAGCCATGATTTCTGAGATATATAAAACTCCTCCATATGAAGTGAAGTTTTGAGGATACTGATTTTACCTGTAATAGTGACTTTCGCTGACCACTTAGAGGTTCCATCCAGCACACTCTGCTTGGCTGCCTTGGTGTACTGCACAAAGTCTTCTCTGGAGATCTGAAACATCTCCTGGATGACCTGGAACACCTCTGGCCTGTTTTTCTCCCTGATCTTCATCCTCTCTTTCATGGCTGTGATGATGGTCTGCGTCTTGTCCTCCGCGCCGTGCCTGGAGCTCTTTTCTGCTGCTCCTATGAGGGAAGATGGTGCTGTGAGTGTGCAGGGATTCAACTGTGGTGGGCTGAACCGAGGATGAGAGAGGAGATGTGAGAATGAGCACTCCTTTGTAAGGAACTGCAGGGGATACCCTGGGGATTCAGGAGAATACTTCTGTGATTCTGTTTTCTCAATGGAAATACTGGAATACATGAAGAATTCTATCCATGTGTGTTCTAAAATTTCAAACCAATTCTCAAAACAACCAAAGAGTTCATACAAGCAGATATGTTACATAGTACATGTAGGCAGAGTAATAATAGTAATAATAATAATCAAGTAAGGGTGTAATTTTAGGATGTCAACAGAAGAGTAGAGGATTCTATTAAAGTGATACACCTGAACAAGGAATTTTAGGATTTTGAGATTAATATCCCCGTGAAACAACTTGAACAAGCCTATGCACACTGGCATACCCAGTACCACCTCATGCTATGCGCTCTGAAGGAATCTGCCAACAGGGCTCATTGTGACACCTAAAGACAAAGATGTCAGAGTCCAACAAACTAGATTTGTCTTTTTCTCAGACATCCTCACACCCTGACCTGCCCTTGAGGCTTATGGAAGAGGTTAACACCCAGGAAAGCAGGCAAAGGGTCTGCTGCTGAGGTACATAAACAATGATCCCCCCCCCCCCCCGCAGCATCTCTAGCAGACACAAGCCTTTGCTGCCTTCCCTCTCTTGCACAGTGAAATCATGTAGGTGGACTTGCTTTGGAGGCCTCTGTTTTCTTTCCATGAAATCCCGTAGGTGGGCATGGAGTTGGCATTTCCCCACCCTTCTCCATAGTTGTTTTGTATTGAGATAATTCCAGCCCTCCTCTCTAGCATCCTTCAATCTCTTCAGGGGAAGACCTGCCCCTCCCCAGCCTCAATCGGCCGCCTCCTCTCTGAGAATCAAGGCTGTGCTCACTGCCTGGCTCTGTGCAGAAGAGTAACTGAAGAAGGGTTCTGGCACCTGTCTTCTCTCATCCTTGTAGGTGGCTCCGTCACAGAAGTGGGGGAATGTGGGCAGGTAGGTCCCTCCCAGGACCCACCACCTTCTAGAAAAGTGACTTTTCTGACAGTGAATTTGCCACCCAAAACAAAACCCAATTTCTCTGCCCCTCTACGACACCATCCCACCATCTTTAATTAGCCCACTCTTGGTTTAGGCAAACTTCTAGAATGAGGGTGAGCACATTTTAAAAATGCAAAATCAGGCTGAAAACTTGTAATTGTATACCAAAGCTACTAGATCTCTTCATCAATTTCTAGAGATTTCCAATCATCATGGAGTCAAAAATATCTACATGGTTTAAGTGAGCAAATCAATAAAAAGGTGTTAATTTTCAAAACAATGTAAGGAGCAAGAAGAGCAAAGTAAAAGTCAGGAAAGAGTCAATAAGAATTGTTTCTGTAGCATTTCATTACAAAGATTTCTTAACACCCTATTCAAAAAGTAAACAGGGGCTGGAGAGATAGTTCAGTGGTTAAGGCACTTGCCTGCAAAGCCTAATGACCTGGGTTCGATTCCCGAATACCCAAGTACCCACATAAAGACAGATGCACAAAGTGGTATATATATCTGGAGATCATTTGCAATGGCTGGAGCATGATGTGCCCATGCTCTCTGTCCTCTGTGTCTCCCTCTGCTTGTTAATAAATAAAAATATTTTTAGAAAGTAAACCAAACAATACATACAATTTGTGTATGTGTAAGACTTAATGTGGGTATATGTGCTCATGTGTGTGTGTGTGTGTGTGTGTGTGTGTGTGGAGGACAGAGACAAACTCAGGTGTTGTTCCTCATGTGTTGTCACCTTTTTTGACACCAGGTCTCTCTAGCCTGATGCTTACCAGTTAGGCTAGTTTGGGAGACCAGCAATCCCCAGGGATCCTCTTGTCCATGCCTCCCAGGCTCGGGGATTATAGGTAGCATCACCACATCTGACTTCTACATGGATCCTGGAACTTGCTCAGGTTCTCATGCTTGCAAGACAAGCACTTTATCCACTGAGCTGTCTCCAGAGCCCAACACAAACACTTTTAAACACAGAATTTCTTTCTACTTCTGTATTCCCTCAAATAGCCTTGGACATCTGGCAGATTATACTGCAGCCAGTTCACACTGCTGTTAGAAGCTGGCCTGGTGCTCACGGACAGATCATGCTGTCCCCCTGCGGGACATACATCTGCAGAGCACCAGGCTCAGACATGGCCTGTGATTATGCTGAGACAGACAGGCCACTTCGTTATTTATCTAAGCACAGATAAAAGATTGCTCTGCAAGCTCTCAAATACCACCTGCTCTCAGGGGTGAGCATCCACTGCTTCTTTAGGAAGTCCAGCTGTCACTCCACTCAAGCTTGTGGCTGGTTCTGTTCTGTTTCGGTTTGAAGACTGGTTCCTGCTCATCCAGAGAGGCCCTGAACTCTGCAGGGCTCAAGTGACCTCCTGTCTGAGCATCTCTAGACTCAGATTGTGTAGGCCAGGACAACTATGCCCTGCTTGCTGGATCAGATTGTTCTAATGTGTGTGTGTGCATGTGTGCATGTATGTATGTATGTGTGTGTGTGTGTGCACGTGTCAACCTCAGGAGGCATCCTTGGGAACCTCCTTTCCTGTGCTCCAGGTCTCTCACTGGCTCGGGCTCACTGATAGGCTGGACTAGTTTAGCAGTGAGACCCAGGGATCTGCTAGTCTCCACACAGATTGATTTGTTCACTTCCCTCAGTGGTGTTGAAAGTCCATGAAATCTTATGTTGAAACAAGGAATGGTCATGTGAAGTGTGTATTTCTGTATGAAATCTTGAGAATTCATGGTGGTTCCTTCTGGGAAGCGAAGTTGGAGTAGTATGGAATGTCTGAATAGACAGGGCACCAGGTGACAACAAGCTGAGGAAATGCTGAGAATAAAATTCAAGTCCCCTAGGTTTTATTCTGTGTGTGTTGCTTTTGCCTGCTTGTTTGTTTTGCTAGGACCCACAGGGGAGTAGAGACCTGAGAACTGACTGAACCCCCACAAGCTCTGGAAACAGTAAAAAGAGAGACTGTGGCTTCAAACAAGACCGGGCAGAAGAACAATGGAGAGACGACACCCCATGTTCTGCTCTAGCCTACTTAACTCCAGTGACCTCCACTGGAGGCAAGCATGTGGGGTGCTATGAGGTCATGCACACGTGCATACACTACACACACATAAACACATCACATTGAGGATGGGGAGGGGGGCATTGGGGAATTGGGGATAACAGCTCATTGTTTGCCCACTGACACAGTATGGACAATAAATATATATTTAAGATAAAAAAACCACATCACACTACATCACGCACATACAAACAAAAGTAAAATAAAATACCCAAAACAAAAAGTGGGGTTCTGTTGACTATTGCTAGAGGGTGGATTCCTTATTTCTCTAAAACCCGGCACACACGTAGGCACTGCTGAATGGAGATGGCAAACACGGACCCACTGGGTGACACACTGATGAGCCGGCCGTCTTCCTAGACGTCATTGCTGCTGTGAGCCTGCTGTGTAGCCAAGGCTGGCTTCAAACTTGAGATTTTCCTGCCACAGACTCCTGAAGGCAGGCATTGTATGCTCACACTATCATGGCTAGCGCTGAGTCTGACTTCTAACTTTCCAGAGTACTCATTGCATAAATATATTCTATATAATTATTGTTGAAAGAGTACAAGTTCAAAACTTTCCAAGACATATGTTCATATCTGTGCATCTGAGTTTTATTTTAGAGAAAAGAGATGAGTGCAAAAAAATTGCTAACTTTTTCCCTAGTCTTGAAAACTCAGAATAAACTTCCCAGCCACAGTAGGTACTCAGTATATTCACTTCTTTGGTTGTCTCAAAACAATGCAGTTGGAAAATGTGGTAACTGGACAGCAAAGAGGCATCAATATCCAGTTTGCTAGGCAGCTCTTGTTGTGAGTTGGAAATGACTTACAATGGGAAGCGCAGGCTTGGCATGAGAGCCATGGAAACACGCAGAACTGAAGAGCACAGCTCACGGAAAATAGCTTTCTGGCCATTGAAGGTATTTGAACTTCTCAGTTAGGAATTAATACAGAGAAAAATGCTTCTTTGGGGCTCTGGACTCTTTCCTGGAGCCCAGTGGCTTAGGCACCTTAGACATGCGCAGACTCTCCCACTCTCTTCCTCATTGAAAAAAAAAAAAACAAGAAAAAATATTTTGTGCCCGGCATGGGCACTCACATCTGTAATCCCAGAATTTGGGAGGCCGAGGTAGGAGGACTGCCTTGATTTCAAGGCATGTTCTAGACCATTCTGGGCTACAGTGTGAGACCTTTAAGGAATACAAAACAACTACAAAAAGAAAAAAATATCCTTCAGATATAACCCATGTTTTATACATCTCTCCCCATTACAGTAAATGAATTTATCTTTTTTCACATGTCCTAGTTTAAAATCACTACAATGGCACTATACTACAGATTATATTAATATCATTAAGGTTGCAGTCTGCTCCTTACTTTTTATAATTTAAAATTGCCTCCTGTGGAGGCTTGCTTAATATGATTTCAAATTCTGATTTATCATGCTGTCACTCCGTGAGAGTGCACACGTATGCAGGTGCATATACACGTGTTTGCACGTACCTGCGGAGGCAAGAGTTTGCTGTTGGGCATCTTCTTTGACCACTCTCCCTCTTTTTACTGAGGCAGGGTCTCTTACAATGATGCCAGGGTTCACAGATTTGGCTAGTCTAACCAGCCAGCTCAACCCAGGGATCCTGCCTCTGTCTCCTGAGCACTGACTGGAATACAGCAGGTATGGGCCAAACCCCTGAGACATTTTAAGTGGGTCTGGGGAACTGAAATCCAGTCTTCACTTTATCCAATGAGCCATCTCCCCATCCTACCAATACAAACTACTTGGTTAAATAGTGAAGAGAAATTTTGAAGGAAATGTCACTGATTTTGGGAAGAATTTCAAATTTTACTGATTAACCATGGGAAAATTAAATTTAATACTTATATTTGTAAAACCTTGTTCTGATCAATGAGAAAGAGTTCATTTGCATAGGGGGATGTGAGGAGGGAATATTAAATAAAATGCCCCTTTTACAGCATTCCCATGGTCCTGATTGTCTACAATGTTTTGGTTCCTCTCACAGGTAGTGGAATTTTAATTGAAATACAAACTGGGTTATATAATTTACTCACCTAGTATCAAATAATAAATGCTGTTTCGATAATGTAATAAACCATGGGACAATTTCTACAGCTTATTTTGAAGTCCCATCTCTCCTGTATGAGAGGCTGAGAAAGGAAGTTTATTTCTTAGGCATGGTCCACATCATTTTTTCCAAGAATTACAAGTTATTTGTTCTTTGATGGTAGCATTTTATATCTGTTTTCTCAATGTTACTATTCCAGTATGTGTATGTCTTTAAATGCTGTCTATGCTTCAGTTTTTGGATAGTGGTAGATTATAATGAAATTGGATGAGTAATATTAAGTCAGTTCCTTTTTCAGCAATCTTCTCTACACATACTTCACAGCATCAAAGGAGGTGCTACCTACAGTAGTTCACATCTGTAATCCTAGTACTTTGAGGGTGGAGGCAGGAGGATTACAAATTCTCATCTAATAGAGAATTCCACAGACTGGGTTTCATGAGACCATGTCTCAAAACAAACACACAAAAAGAGACAAAACAAAACAAAAAGGATACTATCTCTCTTGACAAAGTGTTCATTATGGGCTCAGTCTCATTGACTTGTGTGTGAGGAATTCTAGGAAGCAGAGAAGCTGGGACTGGGACTGATGACTTTTATTCTGACACGTTCTCCACCGCAGTCAATCTCAGGCAACCAGTAAACCGTAGGATAAACATCAGAGGAGACAGTATTTTAATGTGAAAAAACAGTTTTGCAAATTAAGCTTCATCTGTGAGATTTCTTTGTCAAAATCTTTTAAGGTGACACAAATTTAGTGAAGTTTGAGAGTGTTGCATTTTGGGATCTCAAGTGTCAGATAAATTATTTTTTTGGAAATAAAAAATTTAAGATAAATATAGTGACAATCACAGGGATGTAGCTATTCAGAAGTATGAAAGGACCGAGAGACTATTGGTGTGTGAGCATCCACACTGCACTTGACGATCATATAGCTACTTTATTTACCTTTCCCAATAACTCTCCGAGACAAAGCTCTGTGTGCAGGTGCCTGTGCCCATGAGCACACACGTGGAAGCCAGGGAAGGCTCTTGGCTGTCCTCCTCGGCCTTCATTCCATCCAGTCCCTAATCCTAGGGTTAGTTCTGAGATGCAACTACTCTTGAGGGCTTCCTCATTCTCAAAGCACCTCAGTCAACACTACCTGGACGCATCCTCTATGCAGCTCTAGGACCCGAGAGACCATCCCTGTATCGGGAGCACTGAAGACATGCAGACTAGGTGACATGGGACAACAGGTTGACTGAGGACTCACTCTGCAAGCAGTCCGCGCTCAGCAGGTCCTGACACTTCTCATGACACTTCACGCCACACTCCAAACACTTCATGCCCTGCCTGGCGATGCCCCACAGGAGCCCCTCACACTCGTAGCAGTAGGTGGGCGTCGTAGCCGTCCAGACCTCGAAGTTGTGTGGGGTGGTGGACGACATGGGGTAGATCAGTGCCTGCAAAGTCTTCTTGAAGACGTGCATCTTCTGTGGTGACAGAGAAGAGATTGGTGCAGCCAAGTTAGTAGATTTGGAGAATTTCAACACAAAACAGCCCACATTTCCATCTCCCCCTGAAAAGGCTATTTAAAGAAAGCCCCTGATGTTGATGTGAAGGCACTGGCCACAAGCATTCTCCTCATTTCTTCTCCTCAGTGTTCTGAGCCCAGATTTGGTTCTTTGTATGAAAAGAATTTTCTAATCTTCCAGGATGAAAAGTCCATACCAGTCTACAGCTCTAATTTTCTGATAATGCCTATTTCCCCAATATACTGAATGTCACCATGCAAGGATGATGGATGTCATACTTTACAATGATGCTCAGACCCTAATATAGCTCTGTCTTGAGGAAGACACCCGAGAAATGCTAAGTCCAAGAATTAACTTCGGGCAGAGATGACAGCTCAGTGGAAAGAACACTTGCCATTCAAGCATGATGACCCGCATTTGGTCCCTAGCACTCACTGGAAAGTCTCACATGGTCACATATGTCTGCAAGCACAACCATGAGGGGTTGGAGACAGGAAGAACATTCGAGCTCCTACTGAAAAACAGAGAACTCCAGGTTCAGTGAAAGAAGAAGAAATAAAGCAGAAGAGAGACATAGGAGGACACCAGCAGGCTCCTCTGGCCTCCTCAGGCAGGTGCACGGAGTATGTACATCTGTACACACACACACACACACACACACACACACACACACACACATACACACACATACACACACACACACACACGCAGATTCTATACATACACATAACACGTTATACATATATACCAAAATACTAATTTACCTGGCTCACTTTATTCTTAGTTGGCTTTGGTAACATTAGGAAGTGTAGGCAAACCATTCTTCGTGCTGGCCCCAAACCTTCTGGACCATATCCACTCCTAGATCTCCATTCCCTGACCACCATCCTCCAGTCCCCAAAGATGATGCTGTTGTAATTCCTTCTGCAGGAGATGGCTTTTAGCGCCCATCACTTAGAAAGGACCATGTCAACTAATTTTAAAGAAAGTTCTTAGAGTAGACAAAAGTGAAATGTGGCACTCTCCCCTAATGATTCGTATTTTAAAGGATTTCCTAATGGCCAAAACGCCTCTAAACAATTAGCCAGCATAGACCTCTCGAGCACAGACCCAATCACATGATACACTAACTGGGCTTCTTCATGTAGGAGATCTTTCTTCTCTCCCTTAGAGCTTAAGAATTACCTACCATTATGCCCGGCATACCTCATTTAAATACCCGAATGATGTTATGTAGGTATGAAACTTTTCATTGCTATAGCTGTAGAGCCTCTACGACTCAGTTTCATCCTCTTTCCTGCCCACTATGTGTACTATTTAGAAAACATACTATAACAAAACTGCTCTGTAGATTTCAAAACACTCATAAATACTGAGGACTGATGGAGGAACTTTAGGGAAACAAACACGGACCAATGAAATGAGAACTGATTGGAGGAGACCTTCTCTGTGCTACTGATGGCCCATTATGCAAGCGGCTGCTGTGAAAAGCAGCAGCTTCCCCAAAGGCTGTGCTTACAGGTAATTTCACAGGACTATTACAGAGGAAACGGTATTTACCTAAACCCTATGGGTGCCTACTTATTCGGGACTCAGTACTCATTAAACCTCATCTCAGAATATCCTCTTGCCATGCTTAAATGACCAGCTTGTTATTAGTTTCCAGTATGATTTTAGAGTGAAGTTATTATATTGCATATCTTACCCTCATTACAGGGTTTCCAGACTTTATCTGCTAGTGGTACTAGGAGGAGTCAAACTTTGCTAATGTTTTCACTAGCTTTGAACAGCCATGCCCATCCTCATGACTTACTTCGTGAGGGACTGGCCCATTCAGAGCTCTCTGTAGTTCAATCAAGTCTTCAGAGCAATGGTATGGTGTAGTGTGGATGTTAACCAAGATGAGACATGCAAGATGAAACTAGAGGTTTTTAGAGAGGGAAGTGGACCCATCATTGCTCTGTAAAGACAATTTAATCTAAATAAATTCTCTGGCTTCATTTCACAATAGAGGCATCTTACAAAGAACTACAGAGATTCTTTGGGAACTGGGAGTAGGGATGACTCATCTGTGTCTCCCCTGACTACCTATCCAACCAGAATGAGTAACCTTGATATCACTCAAGGGAATTAAATGGTCAGTGCACGACATGCTTTTCCACAGACAAAGTCTACTTTCTGTGCCTGTGAGTGTGTGTGTGTGTGTGTGTGTGTGTGTGTGTGTGTGTGTGTGTGTGTGTGTATAATACAGTATTTTTGGTGTAGCTAAAGAACTATGGAAATAAATTATCTTAAAATTGCACAAGGTAATTTGTTATTTGTTAGTCGGAATAAAGGAACAGTTAATCCAAATTAGTGGAATTCTAATTGGGAATAGAGTAAAAGTCAGAAATATAAATGTATTTTAAAAAGGAGAGTTGGCCCCTACCCCATGGACTGATCCAGACTGCCCACGAAGGAAGAAATCCAACTGACCGGGGATAGGGAAGAAGGAAATAGGGGAATGGGAGACATCAACACGTTAATCCCTTATTAAGTGTATCTAAGTATGGATAAAATAAAAAAAAGGAGAGTTGGTCAAGGATCTGTGAACATGTATTTATCTGTATTTTTCAAGCTTCAGTAAATGATTAATATATTTAGCTGTTTCTTTATCTCCATCTATTTGTACTAAATTCAAGTGATAAATGGTGAGTCCTATAGGCATCGGGGTACAATGGAAACAAGCAACTGAAATCTAAAAGAAGGTAAATAAACTAGAAGAAAAAAATGGTGCTTAAGAGGTAACAGAAAGTTTCATTAAGATGTTTTGTTTGCTTCAGTTTGGCTAAAGAGCCATGATTTATTTAAAACAAGGGGAGAATAAAATTAATTAAAAAACTAAAGAATGATGGAAAATTCAACAGTATATTGAAAATCAGTTGAAATGGGACATTAAAACAAATCTCAACACTTATAATCTCGAGCTGAAGATGAAACAGTAACTTGTCTGAAACCTCATTTCAGGATATCCTGCCATGCTGAGATGAACAACTTGCTATTATTTTCCAATTTTACAGTGTGGTAACTGCATTAGAAAACCAGTTAAGGTTGGTGGAATATGAACGTAAAACAGACAAAAGCTGAAATCAACTTGGTGGTGTCAGAAGTGGTGGCTCACTCCTGCAGCCCGAGCCCTCAGGAGGCTGAGGCGAGAGGATTGCTGCGAGTCTGAGGCCAGCCTCTGCTACAGAGCGAAGCCCTGTTTCAGAAATAAAAATCAAAGAGAAAGGAAAAAAGGGGGAAAAATATTTGATAGAAAACAAAGAAACACTCTGGAGTCAGCGAAGATTTAAGCAATTTCTTAGAGTGTTGATCTTAAAAAAGAGAGCAATATTCAAATTAATAACAGAATTATAAGGATACAACATTTTATAAATTATAATTTCAACATTATTTGATGGTATTAAATTCAAAGTGTAGAAAGAGGGGGTCAGGATGCTGCTAAATGTAAAAATGTTTGCCTTCGCTTATCTGAAAGTCTGGAATAATCCCCAGTATAACAATAATAATGACAAAATTACACGGGGAAAAAGACAATCTGTTAGAACAAATATAAATTATAAAAACTGACTCAAAACAAATGTTAAAGAATATGGTCACAATCACTACATTAAATAAACAGCATCGATCCAGATGGTCATGAGGCATCCAGTTCCTTTCGACAGAGTGTCTGACTTCTGCAAACCACCTCAGAGCTCGAAGAAGAAAGCTCTCAGCTTATGTTGTGAAGCTAACTGAGTACGGGTGACACTGAGCATGTTCAGGGATACAGCAAGACACAGGAGAGTGTGACTTCTAGACACAGAGACACACAGACATGTGTTTAGTGAACACCTGAGGAAGCCAAGGCCAGGCAGATTCTGGAACCTGCCAGGTCTCACGACAGGCAGTGGAGCTCTAACAACACGAACCTCCACCGAGGCTGCTGCAGGAAGACCAGGAATACTCCTAGCAGTAATCCCCTGGGCAGAACTCCCTGGAAGGAATCTGCCATGTCTGCACAGCAGCCTTGGAGCCCTTCCCCTCCATGGAAGAGACGGCTGAGCTTTCTACAGTCTGATTCTCTAATTAAAATTGAAATGCCACCATTTGGTATTTCCCATGTGGCAAACCATCTTCCTTCATGTGAAGGCAGACATTCCATGCTCTCCCACTGCGGGCTGGCGCCTAGATGGCTTCCAGCACAGGAGCATGGAAACGCTCGCTGGGCATTTCTGTCAGGCGTCCCAGTGATGCCTGAAGGCCGCAGTGTGTCAAGATTGCCTACTCTCCCCACGGCCTACTTCTTTACCTTGGAGACATGGTCTCTGACAGGGAGCTGAAGCCCTCTAGTCATCCATCCCGTAGGGCTTTAAAGAACTACAGTGTTTAGAATGCTGAAAAAAAAAACGATTGATAGCTAGTTGAATAGGAAGATATGTTTAAGGCATCAGAAAATACAGTACCGTTCCACTAATTTCTATTCGTTTCCTGCCAAGTTCTCACCAGAATGAATATTCACACCTCAAATACATGGCCATATTTTAATAGGCACACTATTTGGAAAGGGTTTTTCCCCATTGTGGCACTGGGGATTGAATTCATGACCTCACACAAGCTAGACAAATACTCTGCCACTATGCTATCACCCAAGCAAAAACCCATGTTTGAAAACATAAGAAAGAAAATGTACCAGAGTTGTTAGTAAAGTTCTTCCACTTCATTCCCTCAAAAGAAAATGATGGAATACTTGACATTCGGTAAATAAGGCAGAGATTTTGTCATACATCAGACAATGTCTACCTTTATTTAAACTAAAACTGGCTTACATCTTGGTCCACTTTTAGTTAGAATTGTCTGTATAAATAATACTAATGATGTATCAGTAATTTACTTAATTTTCTTTTAAACATTTTATTGTATCTAAAATATTATATGATATCATAAATCTGATAAATATGACCTTGGAATTACAGTCAAGGTTTTTCAAATTGTATTTAGTTATTTTTTTATTTGCACATGTGTATGTGTGTGCAAGGGACTCTTGACTGAAAAAGAACATTAGATGCTTGCACCACTTTTTAAAAAATATTTCATTTATTTTATTTGTAAGCAGACTGAGACAGAAAGAAAGGAGAGAGAGAGAGAGAGAGAGAGAGAGAGAGAGAGCATAACAAGGCCTCTAGCCACTGCAAATGAACTCCAAATGCATCTGGCTTTATGTGGGTACTGGGATTTGAATTGAGGTTGTTGGGCTTTGCAGGTAAGTGCCTCAACCACTGAGTCATCTCTCCAGCCCTTGCACCACTTTTTGAATTCAGCTTTATGAGGGTGCTGGAGAATTGAACTCAGGTTGGCAGGCTTTGCAAACAAGCACTTTTAACTGCTGAGCCATCTTCCCAGGCCCAGAAGTCACATTTAGTATAGCAGAAAATGTATTAACTTGCTTTAGCCCTTAGGTACTCAAATAAATGCACTTCATGAATTGCAGGAGCCTCTCCATCCTTCCACACCACCGAGTGGGCACCTGCGCGTTGGAGAGACAGGGAGCAGACTGGTAATGAGACAAGTGGAGGACTTCTGGATGGAAGATAGCAATGACAGGGAGAAGAGCGAGAAATCTATGGCCGTTAGATGCCAAGAATAATGAAGGTTAAAACAAGGTTTGCCATATTAACAGAGAGTTTATTCCATAAAAATTAAGAATTGCTCAGATTGGGCGAGGCAGAACATATCAGTTCCCATAAAGAAGAGTGCAGTGCAAACTTTCTCCAGCCAACCCTCAGCTGAAGGAGCAGGATGGAGTCATCATAGCTCAACATTCAGGTGCAAACACTGGGAGTTTAAACCAAATCTCTTGGACCCAGACTGCACCTGAAGTCAATTACACCTCAACTGCTGGGAGTGCAGCCAGGCACCAGCATGCATTCAAGCTCCCTCGTGTGTTCTAATGAGCCAGAGTTAAGAATCGCTGACCTAGATCTTCACAGCCCGCTCGTATCTTCTAATCAGTCTGGCTCTCGCATTCCACAAGAGTTCACAAAGCATGTACCCCATAATGACACCGCAGGAGGCAATGGTGACGACAGCAGTTTAATGAGAGCAGTGAACATGATTCACGACGGACTTCCTCAGAAGCTGCCAGGTCCTCATATTCATTGTAGAAATGAAAAAGAGCATTGCTCTGGTGTATTATTACTATACCATATGCTATGCCAAGTATTAACCATCCCATAATCCTCTCATTTTTTAATCTCACTTTATAGGGAACCCAGACTCAGGAATCTATCATTGCTCATTAAGTGACTCCTAGCAGTCTTCCTCAGCAGGCAGCACACACAGCACGGGCGTCACCACTCAGTGCTTGCAAGTCCAAAGGAGGAACCTAGCAAAAGAGCCAGAAGACAGAACTCCAACCCGAAGAGAAAATCACGCTGGACTTTTCTGGGGGAGGCTAGACAGATAAGCTCTGCCAGGTTAGAGTGACAGTCATCAGGAGGAGAAGGCATGTGAGCTGTGGGGAGGTGGCAAGGCCGATGCCCTCCCCATCTTCCAGTGACTCTGGGGACTTTGGGACAAGCATGACTAAGGTCTCGGCAGCATGGCTTTGCTCCTGCTCTCTGGTGAACACATCATCAGTAAGCGACATGCACCTACCAGTTCCTCGTTGTTTAGTGACGCCCTGATGACCATAGCCAGGGAGAGACCAGACTTCCGGGCAGCCAGCGTCTGAAATACACAGAAGTGTCATGAGCACGTTGCTCAGAAGAAGGTGGAAAGGTAAGTGTTGGCTGCCACACTGTCATTCTCTACAACCAGTTAGTTTGTACATAAATGAACTCATTCCACATGGAAGGATCCTACGGATCATCAAACCCATACCCTTATGTTTTTCAGTGGATAAAACTGAGGCAAGATGGCCAGTCACAGGCTTCCAGACCAGCAAAAGGCTTTTAGAACTTTGTTGTTCTCCAAGGTACACACAGTTGCATTCTTTGATGATACATGACCATTGAGCTGAGGCAGCTTGAACAAGGGATGACCCTGGGTGGACAGTGAGGGATGACCCTGGGTGGAGAGTGAGAGATGACCCTAGGTGGACAGTGAGGGATGAGCCTGGATCACAAAAAAAAGCTGCATGGTTCTTGAGTTGTTGACAGTCCCTAGAATGTTCTAGAATGTTCCTCCCCATCCAGTGAGGACACAGTCTCCCAAATGTTCCTGCAGATCCATTTTCCTCATGGCATGCTGATAATGTGCTCTTACATCAGAGTCAAGTCCCTTTAGCTTTCATTCCTACAAAATAGAGTCATCACTACCTGATTTCTACACAACAATTTAGGCTATCATAAACTCAGCACTACTGTGGAGAAATGTGGAAATCAGAAATGTCGAAAGGGGTATTGAACATGCTACCTCACTAGGAGCAAAGAGAAATCATTGTGGAATAACACATTTCTCACCATCCCAGGAGTCCCTCGGGCTCATAAGTATAAATCCTAAGAGTCCAGAAACTACACATTCAGACACAGTTCTCCACATACCCTAGTGAAGAAGCCACTGTCCGTCTCCTGGACCCTTCTATGTCAACCTGTAGAGTATTAATTTCAAGGGTTTACCCAAGACAATCTTCCTTCTCTGACAAGAAATTATTCATAAATTTGTTTATTTTCATCTTGGTCATATATATGGCTCAGTTCTTCGGAGCTGAACTCCGTTAAATTCGTGTAGACCTCTTCTCATTCGAGGGTGTCTGTATTTCCCACTTTGCCCTCATTCACTCATGAAGGCTTGACGAGACCCTCAAGTGATAAAGAAAATAACTGAGGACCACTCACCATGGCCTGAAGATTCCGCAAGCAAAAGGAAACAAAATTTAAATCATTAAGCATATGAAATGTGGGGAAAGTATAACAATGTGAAAGGACTCTAACACTAACATAAAGGTTATGCTAGAAGGCCAGGAATCTGAGTTTTTCTAAGGACAAGTTGGGCTTTCCACTGTAAGACCTTGCCAGGCAGCATTGTTTTTTAAAACCAAACTCATAGTATTTACATGGTTTCCTTTGTAAAATTAAAAACTGTGGGGGGGGGGGAGCTGGAGAGATTGCTCAGCAGTTAAGGAGATTGCCTGCAAAGCCTAACGACCCGGGTTTAAATCCTTAGCACCCATATAACATAGATGCACAAAGTGGCACATGTATCTGGAGTTCATTTCCAGTGGCTGGAGACCCTGGTGTGCCCATTCTTTCATCTGTCTCTCTTCCTCTCTCTTTGCTTACAAATAAAATAAAATATTTTTAAAAACTGTTGGTATAGAATAATTATACCCATTGCTACCTCAGAGCTTGGATTAAAGGGCTGTACTACCACACCCAGCTAGATAAAATAATTGATATTATAAACCATTAAGAATATTACCTACTGACAGAAAAAAGGTAATTTTGTGGGGTTTTTCTTGGTTTGTTTTTGAGACAAGATTTCACTTTTGTAAATCACGCTTGCCTGGAACTTGTAATCCTCCTGCTTCTGCCCCTAAAGTACTGAGATTCCAGGTGTGCACTACCTGGCCTGTAACAATAATACTACCTTTCATCCTCAGGGGATGCATGTCACTTTCTTCTAGTGTAATGCAGGTCATTACCCCATCCCAGGAGTTGCTAGTATTTTGAAGTGGTCCTCAGAATATTTCATTATGGAGAGTGAGTTATTCAGAATCAGGTTCAGAGCTAAAATTTTTAATGACTTTGGAATCGTAGGTTTCTTTAGATAGATGAGCTTATTAATTTGGCTAGAGCTGACTTTAATATATTAGAATAAGGAGTTGATTAGGAGTGTCTGTTTCCTTTATAAGGTTCTCAGGTCCACTGGGTGAAGGAGGCTTTGAACAGTGCAAGTTAAAAGTATCATTACTCACAGCACAGAATACATCAAAGTCAAGTTTCAGAAGCTCACTCAGCTTGCTATGGCAAGCCAATAGAAACACTTTAGCTCACATTTGTAATTTCAAAGGCAGTTGAAAGGTTAGAGTCAATTTTCCCATCAAATACATTTTAAAGATATAAAAAAGATGTTAACACTTGGTAGGATCTGACCTCCTATCTTATTCTATCAACTCTTTAGCAGCTAGATAGTTGGCACGGATGCCTGCACCAGCAAGGATGAAGGACAGCTTACTTACCACATCGCGAACAATGGGCAATGTTTTCTTCCTGCGAAGGTCTGGCATGCTGTCGATACCATAGAGGCCCCGCCCAGCCCTGAAAGAAGATAGAAAAGCAATGATTTCCATGGCAAAGATGACACTGGATGAGAAAAACTCATTGTTCAGCATGTAAAGGTTGTAAATATCTTAAATGGACAGCACAATTTTAACTAATTTTCAAGAGCTAAGGTTGAAGACGCTAGACCTTTGTCCAGTGTGTGTGGCGGGGGGCAGTGGAGGCCTTGAGCTTGCTGAACTGATACACACATGTGGCCTGGTTAGATGCCTGTATCTCTGTCGGTCTCTCCTTGGTGGGAGGAGAATCACGGTTTTTAAGTGTCACGACCCCTGAAGGAAAGAGAAGTAAAGCCTTCATGGTCCACGAGAGATGAGGAAATCACCTTATTTTCTGCATGGGTGTCCTCACAGAGCCATCACCAGATCGCCACTCGTGGACTTAGTTCATGTATGTGTGATCAGCCTCAGAACTGAAGTTCCACTTAATCTGAATTTTCCCCAAAATATAAATGCACTATTCAAATTATTTGCTGAATAAAGTTCACTATACTTTTTGTAATAGTAACAAAAGATCGATGACCTAAATACTAATCAAAAGTAAATTTATTAAATGTATTTATGAGAAAATAGAAGAGGTAAATATGTAAATGTGAAACATATTAATATGTTAAGTGTAAGCAGCAAGTTTGAATATCAGTGAGTTGAGTGTGATCCTATTTGTTTGCCATTACATATACACAGACAATGTCTAGAGAGATGCTTTCAAACTTAAAACTGTGGTAACGTCTGTGAAGTGAAAGTAGATGAGAGGAAAAGAGAAGATGTGGGTAGATAGTTCGTATAGTTCACTGGTTTTCTGATAATGTGTCATTTAACCATTAAAATAATTTCAAGGTTTTTATTGTTTCCTAAAAAGTGAATTTCTGATCCTCCTGCCTGTAGCTCCTCCTCTTCCTCCTTTTTCTCTTTTTCCTCTTCCTCCTTCTCCTCCTCTTCCTCATCCTTTCTTCCTCTTCTTCCTTTTTCCTCTTCTTTCTCCTCCTCCCCATTCTTCCTCTTCTTTGCAACCTTCATCGCCATCTTCCTCTTCCATCTCTTCCCCTCCTCTTCCTTTTTTTCCTTTATCTTCTTTTTAAATAACAGCTTTGTCCTTTCCTACTTTCCACTTGATTCATTTATAGTTGACTAGCAATTGTACATACTTACTTGACTCAGAGTGCTGTTTTAATCTATGTATAATTTGTAGATGAAATTAAGTTAATAAACATCTTTCACCTCACTGACTTGTCATTTTCTTTGTGGTGAGAACATCAAGTGCTCTTGAACTTTAAAAAAAACTATAAATTAGGAAATTAAAATAAAGCATTGAGCTTATTTTATTATTTTCAAAAAGATCCCAACTACCAGTTAGTGTAATTCCTTACTTCCCTCTGCTCTGTCTAAATTCCTACCTTCTCCAAACCAAATCTACTTGACCTGCTCCCATTCAGAACAGCAGTGTGGGAAGACAGCTGTGTGAAGAGGATTTCAGAATGGTGTTTCTCATCATTGACTCCAATGTTGGGCTGTGATTATGAGACATCTCTTTTTTCCCCTCCACGAATAGCAATAATGATACAAAGTGTACATTAATAAGTCTCTTCCGCTGTACTGCACATCAATCTACTTATTGGCTGCCTTCAAGTATTTTGAAATGCTTTAACTCAAATAATGCAACTTTCACAACTGTAACAAAACACTTTCAATTAAGATGATTGAGAAAGTGATTTCATAAACTGCACAGTATTGTAACTGAGTTAAAACGTCATTTCTATCAACAACCATTCATCTTCTGTCTTTTATGCTGTCCTCCTCTTGGAATGTCACTGAAATTCTCAAAAGATGCCCAGAATCTTGAGGCAAACTGATCCACTCACAGATGTGGGTATCAGCTACACATGGGGGCTTGTCCAGCTTGCTGCTTCTCTCCTGGGCTTGTCTCACCAGAGAAGTGTCCATGATCCTAAGTTAAACTGAACATTGTGGACTAATGAACCCAAGTTATATGACATAGATCTAAAGTTTCCTTATGCCCTTTCGACATTGGAAATTGGATTTCACTGAACTTCATGTTCCCAGTTTGGATACTTGCAACACAATACAAATGTGTTCTTCCCTTTCCCATAGAGGCTCCAATGTGTGTGTGTGTGTGTGTGTGTGTGTGTGTGTGTGTGTGTGTGTGTGTGTGTGTGTATTTGTGTTTGTGTTTGGAGTTTGGGTGTATCAAGGTCCCTTGCCATTGCAAATGAACACCAGACACATGCTATTTTTTGCATGTGTATTTTTGTTTGTATTTTTTAGTAGGTGCTGGAGAATTGAACCCAGAAGCCTTGAGGCTTCTCAAGCAATCACCTTTAACCTCTGAGCCATCTCCTCAACCCCTCAATTTGTTTTTAAAACTAGGTTCTGTTCCCTTTTATGTTCCCAGTTCTACTATAAAATGTTTCTATGAACATACATTTTCAAAGGGCCTAGCATTAGGTGATAAGAAAGTTCATTGCATGTGTGTAATGGATGACTTACTCCTTACATGGGATTGATCATTGTGGTGGCTTGAATGCAAAATTTCCCCCATAGCCTCAAGTGTCAGTGATCAAGTATGATACCTAACACCTAACTGTGAAGCCTTTGGGAAGTAGAGCCTTGCTGGAGGAGGTGTGTCACTGGGGGAGGTCTTAAGGAGTCTTAGTCCATCTCTACTGGGTGTTCACCCTTGCTGCTTCCTCCCAGCTGATGGGATCAGAGGTAACACCAGCTTCCTGCTTGTACTATGCTTTCTCTGCTACAGTGAAAGGTCCCCTTAACTATAAGCCAAAATAAACTTTTTTACTTCCATAATCAGGCATTTTTGTTCCAGCAATGAGAAGATAATTTCTACAATCACCAATTCCTAGAGATATTTTAATTCCACATTTCATCAAATCTATGACACTTTTGTAAAGCACACATTATTTTATATACTAGCATAAAAATCTAATTACAATAAAAACATGCTCCTTTAGCAATTAGAGTTTGTTTAGAATGCTTTAAACTGACAGTCCCCAGCACAGATAGCTACTATGCATTCACTATTTTACCTGCAGAGGAAAAGGAAAATATAAACAAAATAAATTATTCTTTAAACTTCTCATTCAGAATCCAACTTTTTGAAATTAAGATTATCAGTATATGGGTCTTTTTCCAAATACTAACTGCCATTTTCTCAAAATGCTTAAGATACTAAATATCTACCATGTTAAGTTTCTGAGTCACAAAATGAAACAACCTAAAAATGATGTCTTCCAATATTCTTGTATTCTAGGGATATAAAGTCTGAATAACGAGAAACTTTATCCAGGAAACTGTGGTTTGTGCCTGCAGGTTGGAACACTAGGGGTCCTGGGGTTTTGCAGCTCTCAGCTTTCCCTGTCATCCAGCAGGTGCCCGCCCTGTCCATTTTCTCTCTCCTTCTCTCCCCTTCCTCCCTCCGTTTCTCTCATCCTGTCTTAGTTATGACTTTTATTGGCCTTTGCCTGTCATTCTTTTCAACAGTGTGCTGAAAGCATTCTGTTAAGACCACGTTCACGAGGGGCTGGAGGGCAAATGCAGGAGACGGAGAGGGCTCAGGAGACTGCTGAAGTGACCCCAAATCTGTCAATGAGGGTCTTGACTGGGGCTCACGAGACGGCTGAAGTGATCCCACATCTTTTAAGGAGCATCTTGACTTGTAGTGGTTTGACCACTTTCATTTTCAACCCTTCATACCACTTTATGAACTTTGGTAAAATTCCCAGTCCAAATTGTGATAATATTTTAAAGACTAAATGGCCTTGTTGTCAGACATTTTGTATCCTATTAAATTACTTTCTCCTTCCTTGTGAATTTGACCTCCTAAAGCCCAATACTGTGCTTTAACAATTGAGGCAGGCTTTTTTCCCCTTCAAACCTTTGTCCTTTGAAACATGGTCTGAGAATCACTGCTACCTCGGTATTCATCTTGATAAAAGCTAATGCCATTTGAATGTTTTTAAAGAGGTAAGAGTGAGATAGATGAAAGATACGCTGTTCTAGTAGACAAGGGAAATGCAGATCGTATTTCCAATGCTTAGAAACCTTTTCATGGCAAAAATTATTCATTGACCTTAGGTATTTATCATGAAGTAAAATCCTCAATGAAGCCTTGAACTCTCCTCAGAGTGTTCTCAGTGAGGCGGGGACAATGTCAGGTGTCAGAGGTCAACTTCTAACAACTCAGTTACAATATGAACCATTTAGGGCTCATTTCCCTGGCAGATAGTCTAGCAAGCAGACGACACAGCCTTCTAAGGCATCCAGCAGTTTCTTATATCAGAACCTGCTTTACTCACCTCTTAAGTCATATGGACCTAAATCAGTCTCCAGCTGCAGAGCAGAATGCAAACCTCACACACCTCAGCTTCCTTGTCACTGGGCATCAATTATGATTTGAAAATAATTTCCCTTAAATTAAAATTCATGCTAAATAGGGTTTCAATTTAGGGAGCTAGGTTTTAAACTTCTTCATTAAATATGAAATTGTATGTATGATCATCTCTTTGTAGCTAATCTCCTTAGTCATCTCTTTTGGGGATACCTCAGCATATATTTACACATAGTTTGTAAAGTATAATCATTCATAATTAATGAAAGAGCAGCTGCTTAATAGGCTCCACTTTAATGTCTTTAAGCATAATTGATATCCAATAGCAAAGGAACTATTATTTCTTACAACCAAACCTTAGATTCTTTTTCATTATACTTTTGTTAGAATGATGGTGCCTATTGGAATCCTGCGACTTTTTACAAATTAATGTTCCTCCTATCATCAATGAAAATTAGCAGTGCTTGAAGGCAAATCCTGAGACTCTTAGGTGGTTCCCAGAATTCCCCAGCCTTAGTCTCTCTAGGTTTATAGATAAGTCCTTGTATCCCCCTTCTTAATTTCCTAGCTCCTCAGAGACAGACTCATACTCCATGTGCCAAGCTTTACCTTAGACTGAAGACACATTTGACCCAGTGGTTTCAGCTTCTCTGAGTCGTGCATAGGAAGGCCTTCCTGGGCCTGCTCACCTCAAGGACAGAGAATGAAGACAGACAAGGAGAATTGCACACCTCTCAGCTAGGACTGCATTCTCAGACAAGACCATGGGTTCAAATCCTGGTTGGTGTCACACCGTGCTCACTGTATGATTTTAAGGAAGTTACAGAATTTTTATAGCAGAGTTAAAATCTTATTTTAAAGAAAGAACAAATAAATAGACTGTGGATACTGTTATAATCAATGGGGGGGAGGGTGAGTGGCGTAGAGATTCCAATTAATCCTAATCTGCAAGAATGGAATAGAATATTTTAGGATCAATTATATTTTATATGTCCTTTACCATGGACTCATGTGGGACCTTGCTAAAAGGCACGGAGGATATAGGATTAAGGGAAGTTGAGACAGGCTGAAGCCCGGGTAAAAAGTCTCTGCACTGAGACCTTGAAGGAGCTTCGCCACACTCCTCCCTTGATCTTAAACCTCCGGGCCCCCTGGCAAGCCACAGTGAATCCTGTGTTCTCACCCCAGCGGTGCTAGACAATAGGTGACAGTTCCAGGTGACATTTTCTCCGTAGCTGCCACCAACAAACTCATGTCTAAGAATCACATACTTCCTGCCACTCAGGGCTGAGCAAGCCCCTTAATTTATGCAAATTCGGCATCCATAGGTTATTAGCCGCCCCTGCTTATCCACTCCTGAGACGTCCACAGACCACCCTGCCCCAACCAATCCTCTTGCTCTACCCATCTCTAATTTTCCTGACTTCTCTCTATAAATATGACCTCTCCACATACCATCAATGATATCTGTCCGTCCCACCCATGGCGGCTGTGTCCTGAGAGTTTTTCTCCCGTCTCTCGTCAGCTCGCATCCTGCAAGAGTTGCCAGGCTCCCTTCCACGGACAGGCCACAGTGTCCGAAGCTGCCAGCCTCTGCTGGGACCCACAGCAGATTCACATGCTAGTATTTCTTACCCTCTGTAGCTGAAGTTGTGTTCTTGCTTCCCTGGATATGTGAGTGTGACTCTATGGTGGGCAGCCCTCTGGCATCTCTGGAATACAGGAGGTTCCCTCACCCCTGGCAGTTTACAGCACAGCTACCTATTATGTTTGGCAAGTTACCAAATAATTATCTACTACAAAATAATTTATCTGTAGCCTATGGAGGTGCTGTGTAAATGACAAGAAGCATACAGAAAGGAGGTTCCTGCAGGTTCTTGAATAACTGTATTTCGTAGCCATGCTCCAATGCATGCAGCGTACTCCTCTTATGACACACACTAAGCACTGCCGATAACCTTCGCTTGCCTATGACTGCCCCCAGATCATGGACCTCTCAAATAACATGTGAAGCACAGGACTGGGAGATGGCTCAGTGGGAAAATGTGTACCCTGCACAGCAGTCACCTTCTCACTGCTGGGACAAAAACACCAGACAGAAGCAGTTTACCGAAGGAAAGGGCAGATTTTGGCTGACAGTTTCAAGGGGAAGCTTCATCATGAGGAGAAAGCATAGGAGAAATAGCCAGCTATCACATCTTTTTATCAGCAGGAAGGAAGCAACAGGAGTGAGCTGGTTGGCACTGGCAAGTGGGGCTGGATGATAAAGTCCCCAACTCTGTCCCTAGTGACCCACCTTCTCTAGCAAGTCTACAACTCTCAAAGACCCCACAAGCTGGGGATTCAGTATGAGGCTGAATCACAGACACTACATTAAAGCCACCACACCTTGAAAGCATGCATGAGGAACCTCATTCTAGCCCACAATCCATATGAAAATGGAGGTGGAGATAGGAGATTTCCAGAGACTTGCTTTCCAATTACTCCAGAATAACTGGTAAACTCAGCCCAATGACAGACCTTGTCTCACAAAAAGGTGGATGACTTCCCTAAGGAATGATACCTGAACTTGTCCTCCACCCTCCATATGCACGCACATGCACACACACATATATCTACACACGTCTGCATACACACATACACACGACATTGAAAAGAATGAAAACCACGTGTAGTTTACTTTTCATCTTTAGTATTTAAAAGAGAACTTTAAACATATTATTTAGTAAATATATAATAAAATTAATGAATGGAAAAATCATTTTTAAAACATTCTTTACTAAAAAACATGCACATACATGGAAATCTTGGGTAATTAGAAATGAAAGCTGCTTCCAGCTTCCTTTGTCTTTCAGCACTTCAAATGCAGATTGTTGTAACAGGTGTGACACTCAAACAGCTGGAGAACAAATTCATTATCTTCCTAATCCAAACCTTGTCCCTATGCTCTTCAAGGCAAGCAGAGAATAAAGGTGTTTGTCCCTAAGGGCGTCCTGTGTTTTCAGGGTTAGCTGCTGGGTCTTTTGAAAACATATACCCAAGAAAGTAATTATAGCAATTTACACAAAGGCAAATCTATCTATGTTTGTCTTAATATGTAATCAACTCTGCTTTCAAGCTGTCAAACTCCTGTTGTGGAAACATTTTTTTTCTTTGAAATCCAGTATTTAAAAACACAAATAAAAAAACAGAGATCTAATTAGGGTGGAGGGGAGAAGGGAACCTAGACCTAGCAGGGCTGGGTGACCAAGGCACTCAGACTCCTCCAAGCGCCTTCCGTGTGTCTACAGCTGTCCGCTGTTTGTCCATACACATATCGCCTGCTCTTTCCTCTGCAGTGTAACATGATGAGGGCTTAATTACTTATAAATAATTGTCTTGCCTAGGGGTGACTGGAGAGGCTGGCTTTACAGTATTCAGGCTCTATAGTCAGGGAACACAAGTAGCAAACGTTTTCCACAGTTAGCAAGTACTGGCCACAGGACTTAAGGGCTCCTAGAATCCCCACTTCCCTGTGCAGGTTAAAGTATCTGAGATTGTACAATGATAGTTAGGATCCCAGAGAAACTAATGGCATGTGGGTAGTAGAAGCCAGTATGAGTAAACCAGCAAGAAGACGCTGCTGACGCTTACCTTACTGTGTCGGAAGGAATAAGCTTTTGCCTCTGATCACAGTAGTGCTGTACAGGATGAAAACTGAAGTTGCATTCTGACCCAAGTTCTGTTTACAGATTAATAGCTGTGACGCATTATAATTCACTTGGATTTGTTGTCGTGGAAAAAGCAACCAAGCTTAGGTTTTCCAAATACATTACATTCCAAGAAGTCCACCAGCAGTGCAACCAGGTGAGAGTCTGCTGTGTATGGGTTGGGGTGACCTTAATCAGTGGTGGGCTGGCCCTGTGGCTCTGGACCGTAGACGGTGCCCACGTTTCCTCACATGTCATAGTAAGGCCGGCGATTGCTCACAGCGGCATAACAAGAACCAGGGAAAGACTATCTTGTCGCTGGCCCTTTAGTGAAGAGCCAGTTGCAAGTATGGAGGACTCAATACCATACCTCTTGTTCACAGCCCACCGAGGGATACCTGTAATCTGTTAGTTCACTAACAACTAATTCTTTTTCACACAAATGTTTGAATTCTTAAAAATAAATCTTTTCTCAGAAACTCAATTTATAGGGTAGATCATGAAAGAACCAAGTAATGTAGTGGCAGCTTCAATTCGGGGCTCTTGGTGTGGTTATTGTGTGGTGCCCTGACACGTGTGTGCAGGTGAGTGCCCATGGGCCCACATGGAGGCCAGAGTACAATGTCAGGTCAGGTGACCTTCTCTACTGCTCTTCTGCACTGTTTCCTTGTACCAGTCTCTCACATTGAACCTGGAGCTGCCATTTCCAGACTAAGCAAGCCCCAAGGATTCTCTGTTCTGCAGTCCACACAGGATTGGAGTCATAGCCATGTGTGACCATGCCCACCTGCTTAAGGTGCTGGGGAACAGACGTCAGGATGAATCAGGGTCTCTGAGGTCTCATGCTTGTGAGGCAAGAGCTCTAGCCAGATGAGCCGTCTCCCTAACTGCATAAGCCATTTCCCTGTAAAACAGTTTATACATGATTGTGTAGGCAACATGCATGAAAGATGACGCAGCTGTGTGGTTATTACCAGTTCAAGGACTCTCCAAGTCCTGTCCCTCCCTTTGCTCCAGAGCTCATCATTACTCCAAATCTTAAATGGGAGTGTCTAGTAGATAACCTTTGCTTAAAAAGAACACTTTGTTATTCTCACGTTTTGTCACATATAAAAATTTCAGAACATTATTTCAACTGAATAAAATGTAATTAGCTGCCGCTGCTTTGACCCTGTAGGTCAAGTTAGAAAACTACCTACTTTTATTTTATATGAGATGTGTATATATTTAAATATTATTTGAGAAAGACAGAGAGGCAGACTGAGAGAATGAGTGTGGGCACGCCAGGGCTTCTTGCAACTAGAAATGAACTCCAGACTCATGTACCACTTTATGCATCTGGCTTTTCATGGGTGCTGGGGAGTTGAACTTGGTGGTCAGGGTTTGCAAGTAAGCACCTTCAACTGCTGAGCCATCTCCCCACCACAACTATCTATTTTTATATTTGATCAGACTATCCATGAACATAGTATATATTTCAATCTATGCTTTCATAAGTAAGTACAACTAAGTTTTATGTTTTTTCAAAACAGCTTATGCATCTTCACTTTGTTTCTATAGGCTTTATATTTTATTATAAATTCTTCTCTTTATTAAATGACACTTCTCAGTATGATGTAAGTAAAAGAAATTTTGTATACCAAATTCATACAGATTTTTTTCTAAACATGATATTTGAAAAGAACTCATTTGCCTGGTTTCTTTTGAGTTCTGTGGATAGGTCCTCATATCTCGGAGCTTTTTCCTTCTGTCCAGATGTTAGATCTACTGTTTATTCTTTTTGCTGTGGTGCTGAGACTCTCCAAGACTGTGCTGAAAGGGGAGGTCTATTAAAATCTTTGTTTTTATCCATTCTGGCCTTGAATATCTCCATTCTTCTCCTGAGACATGCAATTTCATATAAGTTTCTGTCATATATATCCAGCAGGTGAAGATAATTTTTAATTTGTTAGAAATGTTACTGCAAAAATAATGTTTCTTTCAGTTTTAACTTTATACTTTTTCCTCAGCCATTTGAAGGGTGGCTTAATTTTTTTAATGGGTTAGTATATACTTGCATGTTTTCTACTACTAAAGTTGCAATCCTGGATAAACCTTGTTTGGCCATATTATATTATCTTGTTATATATTGATGGATGCTGTTTAGTGTTGTATTTAGTAATTTTCTATCTACACTCAGAATGTGGTATGGCCCAAAACTTTCCCTGCCATTTTTGGTTTTTTAAAAATTATTATTTTAATAGCTGAATTTAATTCAGTCAAACATTCCACTCAGTGAGGGGGAACCCTCGATTGGAACTGGGGATTCAGGGCGATTTGCACCGGATCCCATACTCTTGGGCTCCCAAGAAAAGATGCACTATGCAAGCGTCTGACGGGGAGGCTACTAATAATAGAAGCTAGGTAATCCAGAATGATGTATATTTGTTAACATATACTGATCTCATTCTCCGATGGAGATTGTGTTTGTATTTTTCAGGATGCAGTGAGAGAGCTGTGGCCCATATAACCCTACCAACCGACCGCAGGCAGAAAACTGAGATCCTGGCAAGAGATAAGCCACCACAGTCATATCGTGGAGAATCCATATGGAACCCTGCAGAGAAGGACGGGATGAACAAGGGACCCACAGCCATAGCCATTCAATCAAG